>VZRO01004080.1:1842-13505 GCA_013397915.1 Daphoenositta chrysoptera | reverse complement strand
CTTTCAAACCAAGACACCAGGATACTGCTTCTTGTGAAGCCCCATCAACAGGAAGCTCAGCTGACACAGACCCTGCCTTTGGACTTTGCTCTTCATAACATCCAACCAGGAGACTGAGTCTTAGTTAAGGAGTAGAAGGAAGTGCCACTGGTGGTGAAGTGGTGTGGCCCATTCCAAGTGTCACTGACCACAGAAATAGCCATCAAGACAGCTGGACAGGTGGACCCATCACACTCGGGTCAAGGTCTCTGAAGCCCTGGAGATTTGGACATCTCAGCTGGAGGAGAAGTACAGGAGGCTGTGACTGACACTCCGCAGGAGCAGACTGGAGCAGCAGCCAGTGCATCGACATCGGGGCAAGCTCCATGTGCCTACCCACAGACCGTTGGCTGAAATAGTCTGTGTGGGCATTCCTTCTTTAGAATCTCCCCTCCCTGGGGGGCTAACCCTCGCTGTCATTGTTTTCTTTATGTTAAGTTTTTTCTGTGCCTTTACTCGACAGAAGTGGTGCGGAAGATAATGGGAAAATTAGATTAGGAAATTAAATTACACCATTAAATAGTTTTTCTTAATAATCTTACCTTTATTTTGTCAGTTAGGTTTGGGCCAGAGGTAGAAAAATCATTTTTTAGTCCTAGGAGATGAGATAGCAAAAACGTTTAACCTTAGCAATTGTTGGGTCTGCGGAGGGCCAGGAGGATCTGAAGACTGGCCATGGGTGGCCAGCCCAGTCGAACCTAAATGGTGAGTCAGCAGCCTGAGTGAGGTCCATAATGGAACAAGATTTTGGGGTGAAGAAGGAAGTCCGTGGCGACTTCATTCTTCTGAAAGAGACATTTATTTTCTAAATAGAACAGGAGGCGTATACGTAGGAAAATGTATTTGTGACTGGACTTTATCTTTAGGTTTATCTATTAAAAGAGGGAGTGTATAGAAAATTAAATGACTCAAATTGCTGGTGGCAAATAGATGACAATGGAAAAGAGGTGAAACAAATTAAAAGGAATAAGAAAGTCAGCTCATGTGCCAGTCCAAATGTAGAAAGGATGGGAATGGGACATGTTTTCATGGTTACCTGGCGGACTATGGCTTAAACAAATGCTTTTTTTCCTCTTATGTGAAGTAGCAACTCTAATCTTTTTTACCGTGCATGATCCCTTGCTTAGTGCAACTTATTCAATATGTGATCAAAGAAATGCAGGTAGTAGCCATGCCTACTGATCCAGAAATGGCTACAAAAGGACAGAAAATTATGTCACTGCAAATAATTGCAAAACCAAAAAAAGATCCAGGAACAGAAAATTAAGTCAATCATAACTAAAGTTTGTAAAGACAATTATTAAGAAAATAAAAGAGGAGGGATTGAAAGAATGAGAGAGATTTGTCTTTACAAACAAACTGTGGGTCTGCTGATAGGTAAAAGATAGATACTGAGAGATGAAAGAAGCAAAGGTGGGAACCATAAGTTCCATAGGAAAAGAAAATGGGGGGGTTTACACTAGAAGGGGGTCTGTATTAGGTGATTCAGGAAGTCTGCACCTCTCAAGTACCCCAGCCAATGTGGAAAGAGAGAGGGAAATGTGGCCAGGAAATTATGATAAAAAGGAGGCTGCATCCTCTAGCAATTTGAGAGACCCCAGGGGAATGCCCCATGGCCTCTCCCTTTATTCTAATAAAATTACAGGACTCCTCTGTCTCCTTTTTGGACATAAAGCTCTGGTGTTTGTGGATTAGTTTTCCTGACATAGGCAAAAATACCAAATTCCTTGTTTAACTCCTTTTAGTATCTTCCACTCTTACTCATACTGTTGCTTATGACATGCGGCAGTGGGAGCAGGAAATCATGTTTGCAGGTGAACAGGGTTGTGTTTACCCCAAGAAAGTAGAGGGCAGGCTCTAGTGCGACTGTCTAAGAGAATGCAGGGACAGCAGGACCCACTATGAGCTAGTGGGAAGAAGCTTGGATTCAAAGACTTAGTAGGATTTTTCCCAAATTGTTACTGTCTTGCGTAACCTCCCGTTATTTCAAACCAATCCCTTTCCACCAATAAGGAACAAAATAAAAGTAGATACAAGGGAAAAAATAACAATTTACTAACAAAGAGAAAGGCAACAGGTAAAAAAAAAAAATAAAAAAAAAAACCATAACAGTAAATAACTGCTAGATGCCAAACTGCTAAAACTCATGAACCCCACAGGAACAAAGAGAGACCCGAAATGCTACAAGTTCCCGTTTCCGAAATGGTGCCCACCGGAGGCGGCTGCATGGCTAAAAGGCAAAGGGAAGATGGCATCACACCCTTCCCTTACAAGAAGGCGCCCTCCAGGCGACCATGTGTCCCCAGGAACAAAGAGACAGTATGGAAGCAGCCCCTCCCAGTAAGGCAGGAGCTACAGAGCAGTTCTAGAGGCAGATCAAAACTTGCCGGCTCATGTGGGGTCTGCACCGCTGCTGTTTTTTCCTCCTGCTGTTCACTGACGGTGCAGCTGCCGCGCTCTGCACTGCGGCTGTGAGGTGAGGGGAGGGAAGGACCTCTCCAGCACTGGCACGGGGTGTCCCGACCCCAGAAACTCGCTCACTGTTTCCACTGCTGGCAGATTTTGCGAAGTTCACTTGGAAACGGTTTCTAATTGTGAAATGCAGTCTTTACAAGTCACTACAGTAGCAAACCCAAAGCTGCCACCAAAGAGAGAGACTGCTCCCCTAGTCTTGTCTCCTGGAGCGGAGACCGACCGATCTGGGCTGGCTCACTGGAGCGGGGCTGCTCGCGGTGAGAGGCAGGAACCTGTGGAATTCGACCTAAGGAAACCGCTAACTGCAGTGTCTGCATGATAAGGAAAAAAACCCAATCAAAAGAGAACCCCAAGAAAGCAGAAAAAAAAAAGGAAACCTCTGCTTAAGCAAAGACCAAATGGACAGCGAAGCAAATACCCCATGGCTAAAGGGAAGAAGCTTCCTGAGAGCACCAACTTTAAAAGTGCCTGCAATAGCTTCCTGCTTCCCCCAAGTGCTCCATCTTCAGGGTCTTAAAGAGACAGAATTTTTGGGCACAGAAATATATGGAATACAATAACATTTTGAATTACATCAGGACAGCTACTTTTACTGTCAGGTTGCTATAGACTAAAGATTTGGCTATGCTCCTTGATCAGCCCCTATCCCAGGCTGGCTTGACCCTGCCACAGGCCACGGAGCTGTCCAGCTGATGGAACATGCCCAGCGTCTCACTGGCAAAACAGACATGTCATACCGATCAATGGTCCCTTGGGATCTGCAGCTCACCTTGGTGCTGTTCATCAGGACGCAAGCAGAGGGAGCTGCCAGAGGCCACTGGTGTACAGGGCAGAGCCTGGAGGACTGCAGCATCACAGAAAGGCAGGAAGGGACCTGCAATACCCTAGACACAAAAATCACTCACTGACCAGGAACAGAAAATGGCCTTGAATAAAAAAATCAGTGTGGATTCAGACCAAAAAAAGCTGCTTTGAAACAATCCCAGTTCAGAGGGCAAGGGAGAAACACCAACATCAGAATCACAGCTGATGTCTGCCCACTCCAGACTGTGCTCTGTTGCAGCTGTAGGATAACAGCAGAGTGGCTATGCTCCAATGGAAAGGAAGTTCATCCCTTGGATCCTAATTCACTGACTCTCAAGACTGCTTTGTGCAGTACAGGCTGATCCCGGTTCTTACCTTACACATGCTGAACTGAAAGGTCTAGCACTCCTCCATCTCCTTGGTGATCTCCTGTGCTAGTTTGAAAACAAACCAGTGGGAGATTGCAAGTCAGAATTATAATGTAATAGGAAAATTAAAATAAATGCAATAGTACAGGAACACTGACAGAATCAGGATACATATGGAATGTTATATAACACCCTGTTAGTCAGGGTGGTGGTAGCAGTCCAGATGGAGTAGTTCTGTTGAAATGCTGATCCTGTAGAAGGGTCTGGTCTTCACCTGAAGGTCCAGTGGTAGCTCTTGTCCTCTGAGAATCCAGTAGGTAGGTCTGGCTGTGGTGTTCCAAACCTCAGTTTATATCCGGGTAGGAATGCTTGGTTCCTCCCCCTGGGCAGGGCATCTCACACTGGGATGATGTAATTTTATGAGTCATGCAGTGAGACTTGGTGGGCCATGAACAGAAGATATCCCCTCGGAGGGAGTTATCATCTGTCATGGAAGAGATAAAGAACACTACCCCACTGTCGCTGTTGTCCCGGGGACGACGGACAAACGACAGAGACTTGATCCAGGAAGAAACGCAATTATTTATTAATTTACAGACCCATTTATATATCTTAGTTTGCTTGAATGGCATAGGGCCATTGGTCACTGACCATCCACCTCTCTAACATGATTGGTGAAACCCTACAACACCCATTTCAAAACATTTTCCTGCATAGCCATAAGAAACTTGGAAAACAAGCTGCAGGTGTTAAGATGGAGAACTCATTTACAAAACCCGTCTCACTGTTTCTCATGGCTTGTGTGAGAAAGACAAGGTTCTCACAGTATACTGCAGAAAGCTGGGAGATGTCTCTGCTAAGAGCTTTTCAGCATCCAAACCCCACTTGCCTTTAACAGATGATGATAGAATACATACCTTTGGTTACATCTTACATTGTAACCTAAGACATCTCCCCACCACTCACCTCGCTCCACACCATGCCATGCTGCTTTGCCAGCTTACACTTCTCCTTCGGGATTTTGTTGGTCAAGAAAAGAGGATGTCATGAATGGATTTTGTGAATTTAGTTCAGCTCCTGTCTTTGCCCAGGCCTATGGCAGCAGGCAGGAGATGTATTGAAGTGACCAGCACCCCAAAAATCCACTTTATCCACGAGTTATTTAATAATGACTGATTCGGTCTATTATGAAATGAATTATTTATTAATAGACAAAAAAAACTGACACACAAGACTTAGACTATTACTACACAGGGATAAAACAAAAGAGATACTACTAGTAGATTGACATACAGTGCACGATAAGGTACCCTTTTGAATTACAGCTAGCGAAGAAATAGTATAAGCTAAGGATTCAATGTATCTTACCATCGAAGGTTGATGGGGGCACACATCGAGATCCATTCCCTCAATCCCCAGGGAAGTAACTGCGAAGCCTGTGTCCAAACTTTGGGGAGAAGTCTTGAACACTTTCAGGGCGTAAGAGGCTTCTGCCTCAATGATAACTCGTGTATCTTTTATAGTCGTAAAACGGTGTCTCTTAAGTCAGAAATATTTTTCTTATCTCTTCCCCCATCGGCTCGACAGACCAAAATGTTAATTCTTAGCTGGGCTTGAATGGCACTCTTGGTGCCAGAGATAACTCCTGCTGGGCCTTTCCACCCCTGGGCTATCTCTTTATGCACCAGCTCTCTGTGGTACACGGAGGCGGGAGGTGGGGTAGATGTCCTGCCACAGAGGAGAGATGCGTGAAAGGCTCTGTCTGACTGCAGGCTGGTGAAGGCAGACAAAAACCAGCCTCAAAGCACAGATTGCCAGGTGAAGGAGTCTGGAGGTTTACAGTTTGTTTTCACAGCCTTTGCAGGCCTCCTCAAAGGGCTTATTGAAAATCTAGAGAGAGCCAAAGGCACTATTTAATACCTATGACCAGGGCAGAGTCTTCCTCATCCTCAGTATATTGTTTTAACTCTGGGTCACACTTGCAGACCCAGGACATTGGCTATCCACAGGAGTATCCCTCCGACAGGTCCTTAACCTTCCTGAGTGCAGAGCAGAAAAGTGCACTCATCATTTCAGGTCCCCTCACAGGTACATGCTTACCCACACACAGATATACAATCTCCAAAACAGACATCACACTTACATGCAGCTCACAGATATGTATGTAGCAGTACCCAACCTTAACACTTGTCACAGTTGATACCTGCCCTGTCTCCAGCCACTCCCTTACCAGCCCTACCTAAGTGCAGCCCTTTCAACCCCTGCTTACCCCTTAAAACTCTTTCATGTCCCTCTTTATTAATGACTCCAAGGAAAAGTTAGTGTTGTAGTGCAAACTCTGCCAATGGAAAAGAAAGAGAAAGATCACGTTACTAGCACTGCACCCCTGCATCACTTCTCGAGCGGTAGAAGCAGAGCTGTTCATGAGTCTCAGAGGAACCCCTTTGGAGAACAGTCAGCAGAAAGCCTCCAACCTTGTAAATTACCAAGCTGGAAAAAGCCATATCCACCCTGACCCAATGTGTTGCCAGACGTTCTGCTCCCCAAGGAAGAGTTGTCACCCATGACTCTTAGTGCCTGCACCCTTTTGCACAGTCCAGTTTGACAGTGAGGTTTTCCATCCAAGATGTTAAATAGATTCCTGTGGCTAGGAGGACTATACTCACACCATGCATTGCAAATCTAGGGAATCTGGTAGTATGATTGTTCTGGGGTTTTATTGTATTCCATATGTATCTGTGCCCAAAATAATGTTACTGTCTCTTATAAGACCCTACAGCTAGAAACCTTGGGTGTGGAGGTTGCTATTGCAAGCATTTTTAAAATAGGCCCTCCCAGGTGGCTCACACCATGCACTGCAAATGCAGGGAATCTGGTATTACGATTCAAAGAGATATCCTTAAACCAAGGTTAGAAAGGCAGCTGTGGGATAGAACACCTGAAGCACCTGACCACTGTCTTTTGGCAAAGCTGCTGAACACTCTTACCCTTGTGTTCAAAAAATAATTTTAGGTTAATTCAGGACTTTCAGGACTAAGATATCCTCCTCACAACCATACGGCTAATTGTGAATGCTGCCATGAGGCAGGCACAGTCCCCTCCTAGGCCACAGATCCTGCAGTCATCTAAGCCATTGCACGTGGGATTCATCTCACTAAGCTAAGGCATCCCTTCACCCTGGATTTTTAGCCACACAGTTGGACTCGACCTCTTCCATTCACCACCTGCCCATGTGCGTGGCACTAGAAGGGAGAAATTTGGAGTGTGCTGCCACTGAGATCCTGACCTCCTATCCCAGGCTCTTCCTGTGAGAGTGAACTTAGGTGCCAGAGGCAGCATTCCTACCCAGGATTGTGAGAGTGAGATGTGTGAGAGTGCAGTCGCTGACCACAAGGCAAGAAATTACATATCTGGTGCTTAATGCAAAAAACCCAAAGCACCCTTACCTGCCTGCATTGTTACCTGCATTCATTTGCCTTGTGGGCACAGACCTGGTTCTGCACTCAGACAAGATACATGTCTTCTACTTCAGGAACCTGTCTCCCACAGTGGAAAAATGGCTGATGTCCTTCCCCTCACCTGCAGCTCAGCACTCCTTCCATCAGCTGCCCACACCACACCACTGCCAGGCTTATCATACACTGTGCCAGGGGGTCTCCTGGCTCATGGGCAGATTTCTGCTGTATTTCCTGCTCTATCCCACACCAGAGCTCTACCTGTCACAAGCATGCACCTGCAGATGGTTGTTTGCACGCGCTGACACTGTGCTGTACGCAGTTCCCTACACCATCAGTAAAAGCTGCTGAAGGCAGAAGACAACGACATTTCTACCTTTCACAGCACAAAAGTGTTTGAAGCTATATGTCCATGCCAACATGCAAGTCCCAAGCCAAGAGCTCTGCAGACGTAAACAAGTCCAGCAGTTTATTTTTAAACACAGCTTCCTGATGTGGAATCTTGGTTTTAAAGAGAGGCGGGGTCTAAAGTTTTAAGCTTTTTGGGGGGTCTAGAGGATAGACTAACAATTGAAAATTAACTAACACAAGGAAATTGTCCATGCCCAGAGGCTCCCGAGTGAGTCCTGGCCTCCAGAGGCCTGAGATGATAAAAGCCTCAGTAGCCATTTCTGACAAAATGATCTACAGGAGCACATATTCCCATCTGCAGGTGCTGCAGTGACCCAAGGCAGTGCAGTACTCACAGCCTATAGCTCAGCACTGGCAAAACCCTCATCTGCTGAAAGTGCAAAATGAGAGAGGTGGTGTGGTGGTGGTATAGTTTGGTTGTTTGCAACACATTTACCAGACCTACCAGGAGGAGGTACCAAGAGGCTTGGAGCCCTCTGGACCGCCATAGAGAGAGCCCTTCCACAGTGGCAACATCTCATAGATACTTTCCACTGGTGATCAGGACCTTGATTTGTCCACAACAGGTTAGTGTGATGGTTACACTAGCCTGGACACATGTCAGGGTTTGAAAACAAACCAGCGAGAGACTGCAAGTCAGAAATACAATTTTAATAGGAAGAGGGAAAAAGAAAGTAAAATAAATACAATAGTAGGAACAACCACTGACAGAGTCAGAATACAACCTGACACCCTGTTGGTCAGGGTGTTGGTAGCAGTCCGAATGAGGTGGTCCAGTTGGAAGCGGTGATCCTATAGAGGGGTCTGGTCTCAGAAGGTCCAGTGGTGGCTATGTAGCTCTTGTCCTCTGGGAATCCAGTGGAAAAGGCTGCTTGTGATGTTTGAAATCTCAGCTTATATCCAGGATGGAATGCTTGGTTCCTCCCTCTGGGTGGAGCATCTCACAATGGGATGATGTAATTTTGTCAGTCATGTGGCAAGGCCTTGATGGGACAGAATATAGTCCGGAAGGGGTTATCTATGAGTCATGTGGCGAAACCCATTAACAGAAGATAGTCCAGAGGGAGGAGGCAAGCAACACCACCCACCTGGTTTCAACAGTTCATGTAGATGGTGATAGAATACACTGCAACCCAAGACAACACAGTTTTCAGCTAAGGCCCAAGACAGGTCTAAGTCATCTAGCAACGAACAGCAAGCCTTTCCCCTTCTGCACCATGCTTGATGATGCCTGTTGGAGTCCTCTGGTCTCTGCAATTAGAAAACAAAGGCATTTAATCAAAATTATTTTTGCATTAGATACCGTGCTCAGCAGCCAGCTCTGCCCCTGGCTATGTGAACCACTCTGAACATCCCATGTCCCTGTGTGCCACATCTTAACTCGGGACAAGCAAGGAAATCCTTCTGTCACCCCCAAAAACTTTCTTCAATGTTTTGTTCTGCTTTTTATTTGATGCTTCTCTGGCCAAAGCATTCTGTCCTCTCTTCAACCCGTGGTGCCAGCCCAGTACCACGTACAGCGTTCCCACACAAATGTCTCCCCCTTTGCTCTTGTGCCCAGCTGACAGGTGCCTGTCACCTGGCCACCATAACTTGTCGCACGCCTTCATAAAATCTTTGCTTTTGAGTGTTTTGCAGACACCCAAATATGTTCACACCACTCTCTACTCAGGGTGACAAATGGTAAGGTGATGCCTGATCCAGTACAGATTCAGTAGGCCCACAGTGGTGATGGCCTCCCCATCCCCCAGGGTGCACCCCTGCAGTCCTCCACCCCTGTTCATCTTCTCCAGGCTGTTGTCAGTAGCCTTGCAGTGGCCTATGTGGCTGGCGAAGGCAAAGGTGGTGGGTGACCTGAAGTCTTCCTGCATCTGCTGCACTCTGAGATCAGGGCAGCCATGTTGTTGACCAGGAAGGGGAGCTGCTGGCATGAATCATGGTCACATTTGGCCTTGGAGGGGCCTGGGGTCACTCTGGCCTGGGGTCACTCTGCTGCCAACAGCAAAGGCAGGAATTAACCTCTTGCCTTGCAAACCCACACCCTGACCAGACACCACCCCACCCTCCTCTCAGTTTGCACACACAGACACACACCTGCACATCCCAGGCACACAGTAGCAATTATAAACTGAAATATTTTGAGGAAGCCTGTGTGTCTAGGCTTTATGACCAGAAATGGTTGCTGTAATGTTAAGGTGGGTCCGGGGGAGGGGCAGGAGCCTTGGGGGCTCTTGTGAGGGGTTTATTTAAAGCCTAACTCCGGATGGTACTTTGTTGCTTAGCTAGTGAGAAAGCGGTGATCAACAGCTATTGGGAGACAGCAAATGTTAATCACAAAACCTAAGAAGCCGCATTCACCCTAATATTGTCAAGATAGAGGGGACAAGGATCATCTCAGAAACTGCTGAATCATTCCTCAAAGGATCACGCATGCCCAGGGAGAAAGCTGAAAAGTGCATTGTGAAGAAGACTACTTATCTTCATCAGAAAGACCCCCGAGGAAGAGGAGAAGCCTTCCTCAGTGCGACCACCAGGACACACAGTGCATGCGTGGCACGTATGCTAATGATATTAATGACTTCCAAGAAATCATTTGTATAACCACGGCTGTCCCAAGGAATATGATGAATATTCGTGATTTAACCATAATATTGTGTTGTAGGGAGTACCGATGTGTGTGTTCAGAGGAAAGATCCCCACACATCCGGTACCAAATAAAGCAAATACCTGCTTCTCTGACTGTCTTTGAAGTGCCTCCTGGCCCGGTTTGGGGCGAATCAACTGGCACCCCAGATGGGACCCTCTCTGTCAGGCTGCTGGATCCTGGGGTAAGCAGACCTCCCAGTCGCAACCCTGAATTTTCAGGGGGAGCTCAGCTGTCCTCTGGCTCACGGCAGAGGTCAAGGTCAAGGTCAAGGACCATCTGCACCAAATTAAGGTATTTGCTATTTTTAAAACACAGAAATACCTGCAGATCCGGGGTTCGAGTCCCCGAGGGTGGGTTGAAAGTCCTGAGGAAGACTGGGTCTCCCAAAACTAGTCCTGGGCAAGAGACAAGGTACCTTTAAGGGGCTGGACCTCCAGGGGTTGGACCCCACTGTGAGAAGTACTTTTAAGGGGTTGGACCCCACTGTTGTGCGCTCTTGTACTGCTATTTTTGTTGTGTCTGTTATTTTGCTGCTGTGTGACTGAGAGCGAATGAGACGTGCTGTCAGCATGAAGTGAAAGCGGAGCTCTATCTGTGGTTCTGGGACCCAGCAATGGGCTCAGCCAGAGAAAAGCAAAGCAATTGGCAACAAGTGAATGAGTATTAATCATATAAACCATTGACTTGGAGCTCAACCTTGTTATCCGGGGTGGAGGACTGTATTTTTAGAGGAGAAAGATTTTAGCTATTGAATTGAGAACACCCAGACCCCCAATGCTTTTCTAATTCAGCTACAGGTGATTTCCCTTTTGAAATCCTGTGTTTAGTATGTGGGAACAGTTGTGAGGCTTGGACTTTGTGTGCTTGTATCGATTGTAAGAGAAAGTGGTAGTGCCTATTGGAAGGAGTGGGTGGTGTCCAAGCTGCTGGAGTAGAGAGCTTGGTATCAGACTAGAAAGGCAATGAAATGTTAGAGTAAGGACAGAGTGGCAAAGCGTGGCTTTGTGGAAGAAGGGAATTGGTTCCGCGGTTTTGGGAGGTTTGGGCTGTGGAAGAGAGAAGAGAGGAAGAGAAAGGACAAAAGAGGCAATGGGTTCATCGGAAAGTAGGGAAATAACCCAGAAAAGTCCGCTGGGATGTGTGTTGGCACATTGGAGAGAACTAGGAAGAATCCCTGGAGGGACTATGAAAAAGAGCACCCTACTTAAATATTGTAATCAGTGGTGGCCACTATACAAATTAGATGATGGTGAAAAATGGCTGGAAAATGGTTCTTTAAAATATAACACTCTACTGCAATTAATGTTATTTTTAAGGAGGGAGAATAAATGAAATGAGACCTCCTATGCAGATTGGTTTTTTACCTTAAGACACAAACCAGTGTGGCAGAAACAGTGTGGCATCAATCTGGCACCACAGGACTCTATGGTCCTCCTTTTAGAAAAGGAGGCAAAAGGAAAAAGC
>VZRO01004075.1:287475-314945 GCA_013397915.1 Daphoenositta chrysoptera | reverse complement strand
CTGTTGAACCTCCTGCCACTGCTGTGACTGGTTGGTACTTAAGGTACTGTATGATAGAATACCTGTATCTGTTCAAGAGTGGCTAATGATATCATGGCCTCCACACACAAAGATCTTAATTTTGTATTTCATAATTTCTAAATGAAAATGCGAATACATTTCAAAATATCGACTTTTTTTTTGCTGTATGTATTCTTTGTCCTAGTCTGTAATAACTTAAAAGAACAGATAACATAACCTTGACTCTCTTCACTCAAGGATTTAAGCTTGGCATTCTCTACAACCTATTTCTTTTGACCCATACTTCCAGAACCTAAATATTACCTCGTCAATTTTAATATTTGTTTAAGTTTTAACAATTTCATTCTCTTTGTAATGCCCAATTTTATTCATTTTTTGCCAGTGTCCTGTAATCTTGGTATGCACAGTGATCAGCTCTGTTTAAAAATTGCTGTCGTTTTCACCTCAAAGTGCCTTTTTTTCTCCTGTTCATCACACACATGAAATACAGAGATTAGATTATTCCTAATATAGTGCTGCCATTCCAATCAGTTTCTCACCGTGTGGAAAACTTTTGCATCTTTTTAATAACTCTGGACAGAGTTGCCCAGCTCTTCACTTCATAAAACCTTTTTCTGCTTTCTTTTGTGTCAACACAGAAGTGTTAGTTAAATTCTAGGAAGTCCTCTTTAAAGTTTCTCTTCAAGCATTTCATGCTGTTATGCACCAAATTAATAACAATCAGATCTAATTGTTATTGTATATAAACGTGCCCTGACTGTCGTCCTTGCCCTCTTTTCCTGGGGAAAGAAATTATCAATTTGGTACCTAATTGGGAAACTTTCACAGAGTAACACTCCAGGAAATTACGAGACACATCAGTACTTTCTAGAGCCTCCTTTTTGGCTTTTTCATCATAATCTGGGATCATTGGTGTTGAAAGTCTTGTGCATGATTGAAGAATCAGTAAATTGATGCCTTGTTCAGGGAATAATATTCTACTGCCTGACTAGTGGTGAGGTATAGAGCATAGGTAAAGAAAGGCGGGAAGAGAGGACTTATTTTGTGTACAAGCTCTGAGTTAATAAGCTACTGCTTTTCTTTCATTCATATCCATTAAGAATTTGATGGCCAAATACCATGTTTTGAATTATCTTTTCTTTGTATACTAGAGTTTGAGAAGTTAACTTGTCAATTAATTTAAAGACAGTTAGGATCACACAGGCAGTCATTTTCTGTGTGTACCTCAACTTTTTTATCAGTTGTGCATCAGATGCTTGAATAAATAAAGAAATGGCATTATTACAACATAACCAGTCAGCAAAAAAACCCCAAGCAAACAACAAACGCAAGAAATATTATGCCTCCAGAAAACCCATGCAAGTGTGGCTCATTTAGGGAAATCAAAAGTTTTGACCAAAGATGAATGCTGGGAGAAACACCAGCATTGTGCCCTATCTTTCTAGGTTCATGTGGTGGCAATCACTGTGGTTACTCTGTAGAAGCATGTGCTGCAGCCAGCAACTGGAGCTGCTTGGATCATCTCCTGCTTTTCCATGTGCTATGTGATCTCTTTCAAATGCAGCCTATATCAGCTGCTAAGGTGTTTGTATGTCTGCAGTGCTGAAGACTGAGAGAGAGCTGAGGTGGTTTGTAGGCAACCAGACATAATGGGAACAAGCTCCTGAAGGAGATGGCAAAATGCAGTTACTGGAGGAATTGAAAACATACTGGTGAACGAGGCTTCTTGTGCAAGTGTATTCACTATGCATGGTGTCAGTATTCTTGCAATTAGCTGTTGTTAATCTGTTTGTCATGTCTAAGGGTGGCAAAGAGAGATTCATTTGCACTCCACACTAAGCAAAGCAGTTACTTTCAAAGTTACAACATTTGATCTTCATCATGGGGCAGCAATGACCAAGTTACTACAAATTACATCTTCTGGTTGAATTTGTCAAAAAACAGGCCCATGGGAAAGAAACCTGGAAAGGAGTAAGGAAAAGTAAGTTGTTTCTTGCATGATAAAGTGTCTTTAGTGGATGTAATGCTTGTCAGTTTAAAAAGCATGGGCGATAGCACGGGAAAGATGGAGTTGCTGTGGAAGGCCATTGTTAGATGAGATTTCCCATTTCTAGTGAAGGAAAATACCCATGAGATGATCTTTGACAAACTATCAGTGAATAGCAGAAGTATTGTATCAAGTTAATTAAACACTAACTCTCTTTAGAAACTACAAGGACAAAAATCTTTCCTCTGCCCATACTTTTATTTTTTAAAAGAATTATTTTTATTTATGAAAAGAAGCAGCAGCATGTTGGTTTTTGGTACTATACCCAGATGCTTCCGCTAGTTTATTTTTTAAATCTAAGGGATCATCCTCCTCATCTGAACAAACTGGGACTCTATGGAAATGGAACAACACGTGCAACTCCAGATAAGCATGTAATGATGTGCACCTCTACACGTGAAATGTGTTTTGATCATACCCAGGCTCTCACTTTGAAGGTGAAAGTGTCAACAATTATTTTTTAAGGTTTTAAAGACAGATTATATTGATGCTGATGTGATTTCAGCAGTTAGACCACATAGAATCTGCATGTTCCTTCAAATAAAAGAGTAGTCTAACATTTCATATTTGCTTTCTGGAAAGTTTTCATGAAATTGCATTAACTTTTTAAAACATCGTTTTTATGAGATATATAATGTATAAATTTTTTAAAAAATGAAAATTTTATCAGAAATTACATATTTAAATGAATTCAGATCTCTTTGGCAATTTTCTTTCCAAGGCACCATGAATTTGGATGTTTATATCCTAGCAAAAATAAAGATAATGGGCTATCACATTCAACAAATAGCTGTCAAGGTTCTGGCTTTAAGATACTTGAGAATTGTGTAATTATATATGGTACTAATTTTTTTACATGAGCTTATTTTAAAAAATAGTGGTATAGTATGGGGGGTGGGGGGAGTTTAACAATAAAAATGTAGGAGTTCATCAAATATTACCAGATTTCACTTTTTCACCTGATTATTCAAGTACAATTTGTCATCCTATATTATAAGTGAAATCGAAGGTTAATAATAAAACAGAAGGTAAGTGACTTTCTTCATATGCATGTTTCTATAAAAAGTTTATTTTATGCTGAATCATGTTTTATTATAAAATCTGCACCTTCAGTGAGATAGCATTAAACTTAAGAACACATACTAATATTTCAATGTCAATTCAGTCCTTAACTTGCTAATTGAAATTTCTGCCTTGAATTGAGATAGAGGCATTTTATGGA
This sequence comes from Daphoenositta chrysoptera, assembly GCA_013397915.1. NCBI lineage: Eukaryota > Metazoa > Chordata > Aves > Passeriformes > Daphoenositta > Daphoenositta chrysoptera. Next base: position 311,655 of record VZRO01004075.1, on the reverse strand, counting down.
CTTTGCTTATTAATAGAGCTAAAGATTAAATCTAACTAGGGAGCTGGTTTGATTTTTCAGAGAAGTCTGACTTAACACATGAGCATCAGATGCATAAATATATTCTGAAAAGATCAAAATCAGTCTGAATCAAGTCATTTATTGGGAGGGAGAGGGGCAAAAAAAAAAGACCTGAGTCTTTCAATGAGCTTCCTTAATTTCCAGGTCTTTCAGATACTCATTTTATTGACCTTAAATCATTAAGACGGGTCCTTGTTAATTAACATTTGTTTAAATTCTGTTAAATTGCTAAAATTGCATTATATTGTCAGCAGGCATAAAATAACCCAGTAAAGAAATTTGCTGAATTATACCTCTTCAGGGTCTGGCCGGTTTCAGCACATGCTTGCGTATAATCTCAATTGTTTTGCTTGGCTGTATTATTCCATTCAGTTTTGTGCATGAAAATCTTGCAGGCCTTAATGTATTTAGAAACTCATCAGACTTTAATGCTTTCTTATCGTAAGTACTGGAAAAGCTTGGACCTTGAAGAGAATGGCATAAATGTAGTCACTAATGGTTTTGTTCATAGTTCAATGAAACTGGAACCTGCAACTTGAAGTATCAGGCTGCAGATGTCTGAATAATAATGGAAATAGGTACAGTATCCTCCCTCTCGAATAAAAAAATCTAGGCTCTTAAGCCTTCTGGTCTTCTCTATTGTTTGGAGATTAATTTTTTTTAGCATTCAAAGCAACAAAGGTCTGACAAGACAGTCTATATAAGCAAATCTCTAGAACAAAACATGTTTCAAAGAAGGAGAAATGTAACAGAATCCTGTAACTGTGACTTAGTAATTATATCTGCTAGAGATTCCACATGAGATTAAAAACCAGCAAAATTATGCAATTAAGCTAATTAGCTCATTAATGTGGAAGTATTTTGTCATTCTAATCACAGAAGGAATTCATCTGAGTAAAAAAGCAGACAGGAATAAATTGTGGTAGGAGACAGAAATTGTCTGGTTTAAAATGATAAATTTATGTGGTTTATGTCTGTCCTCTAAAACCTAAGCACGGCACCTGCATTTCTTAGGTTAATTTTATTTTTATTACTTGTTAAGACCAAGTTGTTCATTACACATAACCTGAGTCTTCTATGTTGTTCAGGAAGCCATCACACGCAGTGGAAGCGTTCCAGTTTCAAACAACTTGGCTCAATAGTCTTTCCTATTTAAGTCTACTTCTGTAGCTAAAAGTCACTTTTGTTCCTCATATAATGCAATAGGATTGCTTAGCATTTGTAATCAATACTGTGTACAATTGCAGCAATTTGTCAGCCTGCTCTGAGCATCTCAGCTGAAGCTCCTGTTGGCCATTCATTCATGAAGCTGTGCCAGCGCAGGTTTAGGTTGGGTATCAGGAAAAGGTTCTTCACCCAGAGGTGGCTGGGCACTGGAGCAGCTCCCCAGGGCAGTGGTGACAGCACCAGCCTGACAGAGCTCAAGAAGTGTTTGGACAATGCTCTCAGGCTCATGATGTGACTCTTGGGGTGTCCTGTGCAGGGCCAGGAGATGGACGTTGATCCTTGTGGGGCCCTTCCAATTCTGTGAACCACCGTTTCTTGAAAGCAGTACCCATTAAGACAACTCAGAATTTATCACATGAGAAGCTGCACACCAAGTGAAGTGAAATGTTTTTGTAATTCTGATGGGGCTGCTGCTTTTGTCACCTCTGTACAGCACAATGATACAACCCTCAATGTTTGTAAATAATCCTAATGTATTTAGTTGTCAAAGGCAAACAAATGGAGGTAAAGCAGTGTCACAAGATCAAGTAACAGGTAAGTGACTGGATCATTTAACTCAGCTATTTTTGTGCTCCAAACTAGTGCTTATCAACCTAATGCATGATGTTACAGTAAGAGGAGGAGGAAGAGTGGGATGTGGAAATGTGTTTAAATATTTCCAAGATATGTATATTTTTGTCAGGCGATATTTTAAATAAGTAGGATCTTTTAGAAAATTGTTAACAACATGTCTGAATTGACTACATAAGTAAAAATGAGGGTATGCTATGGAAATTTTACAATTCTAAATCTAGATAATGGAAGTTATTAACTTCTGTTGATTAAATTTTATGTGCTTATTTATAGCTAAAATGAGCCCAGCATGCTGGTGTACAACGTAATGATGTAGAAACAATCAGCCATGTGCACCTGCTGGATCTTTCTTGCAATGAAAGAATAACAATTGACCTGCAATAGCAAAAGCAACACATTTAGAAGGGTTCTTCCGTTGCTTTGGAGTTTTTGCATTTGAATTAACAACAATCTTTGAGGAAAGGACCTTGAAAGGAAGCCAACTGGACACAGCAATAGGTTTTTACCTGAGCTGATTAGGGAAACCCAGAAGTTGACATTATGATATCTTTGCACTTATGCTCAATTAGTAGCAACGAGCTGGCAATGACTGATGCTTAATATAAGGAACTCAAACACTGAATGAGCCAAGAACTGTGTTTCAGTTTACATCATTAGCTGAGTTCCTATTTGTCATGTACTTGCAATATCATTTATGCTATTCCATAATGTTTCCTGTTATGATTGTTAAATTAGGAGTGACCTAATGGCTCTCTACAATTCCCTGAAAGGAGGTTATAGCCAGGTGGGGGTCGGCCTCCTCTCCCAGGCAACCAGTGACAGGATGAGAGGACACAGTCTTGAACTGTACCAGCGGAGGTTTGGGTTGGACAGAATTTCTTCTCTGAAATGGCTATTAAACATTGCACCAGGCTGTCCAGGGAGATGGTGGAGTCACCATCCCTGGAGGTGTTCAAGAAACGATTGGATGTGGCACTCAGTGCCACGGTCTAGTTGACACAGTGGTGATCAGTCAAAGGCTGGACTTCAACGTCTCAGAGGTCCTTTCCAATCTAAATGATTCTGTGATTATGTAAGATTTTATGAAAGCATGGAAAAAACTATCTCAAGGGTTTTTTGTAACATGAGAATCTAACTTTTTCAAACTTGATGGAATTTTATTTACATTTGGAAAAAATCCTATATCAATTGCAAGTTACATGAAACACATATATCTTATTTTCTTATAATTACTAGTGTAACACTGACCATGAAATGAGTTACAGACGTTTTTATTTAGTCAGCATTCAAGTTTTTTTTCCTGAGCAATAGATACCTCATAGCAAATTTCACTGATACAGTATTCACTAGCACTGACCTCCAACAAACTGCAGTGCTATGTTTATTTGATTATTTTTACTACTACATTAAAAATGTCATATTTACTACAATTAGAACGTTTATTAAACACTAGTATTGCATTATGCCAATATATTGCTAGAGAGAAAAGCAGAGTGAACAAACAATACAATTAGTAAATGAAGTGAACATGTACCTGTATTACCCTTTATTATTGTTTACTTACTGATTTGTAAAAGTTGCTGGTTTGTAATCTATTTCTCTGTGACTGCTGTTAATTACAAAGACTCTAAAATTTGTAATAATAACTGCTTAGTACCAATATGTGCTTGGTAACAGTTTGAAAGTTTGTGATTCCTGTCCACTTTGGTATTTAGTACTTAATAATTGTAGCACTTATTGCAGTGTAGCAGTTTCCTAAATGTAGGTCTCCTAGATGTATGCAATCTTTGGGATTTAAAATACAACACACTACTTTCGTTATTTGATGTCTGAAAACTACAAAAAAGCTATGTACCAGGAGATTCCCCAGATACCAAAGCAGCTGAGTGACACACTTTAGTTGAAGTTGCTTACATCATATATTCAAATTGCTGCTGTTAATTCTGAGGCAGTTTTATATTAAAAAGTGAACATCACATGTCAGGTGGTACTGTTAAAGTTTGGGTCTAAACAAGATTTTATGATCTTCAGTTTTGGCCTTGGTTTCTTACTGTGAAGTTGTTCAAGTAGTTCTGATCATTAAAATATTACATACTTGGCATATTTGCTTTCTTTAATGCTGAAAATGAGGAATACATCAGCTACACATAAATTTAGTTTTGCTTTTATTTATTACCATTTCCCCTTTCCATGATTGATGCATTTTTTATGTGAGTTCTGAAAGGAGTGGAGGGAAGTAGGAAAATAGCATTCTGGTTTTAAGGAAAAATTTAGTTAAATTTCCAATGCTTTCTGATATATTAGAAGAAAAAAAGATAACAATTTTCCAGACTCAATAGTTTAGGAGTTGTTAAAAGGTACATAAGACAGTTACAACATTAATTGAAATCCTGAGATGAATCGTATTTAGTTACCTCCCCAGTCAGGTCTCCTACACAAATAGGTCTATACCAAAACTAATGGTGAAATTAGCATATTTCTGAACATAAATACGTTGAATTGCTATAAAACATTCATCTGGCATGTGAATTAAAATAACTAGGTAATTTTCATCTTTTGAGTTAAGAGGCCTGATTCTTTACTGCCTAGCAAAGTAAAAAGGCCTTAGAGAGGATAGGCAGGACTACTGCTTAATTATGTACTTTTTATACTCAGGCTTTAGACAATAATTATCTATAAACATGCTTCTGAGAGGTCTAGTGAAAAGCCTTTGTTTTTATAGTGGATACAGGAATATATTGACTTGGGATGTAAGTGAAATGAGTATATAATAGATTACTATGTGTAAGGTAATAAGGTGCCAGTTGCCACAGCAGTATCCACAAGCACATTTGGTTTTGATTTGTATTAACCTGAAACATGGATAAACTATTTTTATAAATGGACATGATGGTTTAGATGATGTTTGCAAAGTCAGGCCAAGCTTTTCAAATTACTTGAAAAGTTTGTATTAAGTGACAAAATGACCTGCAGAAACTTAACTTATGTGAACCTTAACCAGTAGAATGGGGTATTTCCCATGTATTGTTAATTGCTTAATCGCCAGGAGTAATTCACAAATACAAATGTAAAATTTTTAGATATGGAATGCAAACAATATGTTCCAAGAATCAAAAGCTCTTTCTTCCAATAACAAATCTGCCATCTGTTTTTCCTCCTTCCCCACCTTTTTCCCCCTGCTTTTCACCTCATTTTTTCCACACAGACAGGCTATAGGACTCTAAGAGCTCACTTCTTAAAAAGCTTTCTTGATGATTAAGAGCAAGCTAAAGACACTTTGTTTGAATAAGGCAAAGATTCCATATTCTTTTTATCAGCTGATCTGTTTCTGTTCACCCTGAGGGCCTTATCTGTACCAGTGCTCCAGGCCAGGTAATCTTACTGATGGCAGCAGGAGTCGACATTGTCCCCCTGCATTACGACAGTGGGACAATAAGCACAAACCTATTTCCACAAATTGAGTTCACATGTCCACTGAATCAAAATGATTCCTCATTTCATACACTGTGGAATGTTGGCTCCCAACCTGGAAACTTTTTCAGTTTTCTTACAGCTAAGAGGGTTTTGGCTACGGTTGGCATTTTTATTCTACTTTGTTAGGGTTCTGCTCTGGGGTCTTGAAAGGTGTATTGATCTTGGCAATTGTTTCTTAATCTCAGATAATGATTCCATTTACACTGATAGCCAATATTCCTTGGCAGCTTTCTCTTTATACCCACTGAGATCATCAGCACTACCATCAGGAGCATTTGTTAATTAGGTTTTTGGGTTCTTTGGGACCAAATATCAAAATACCTTATTATCCCAATACAACTAGAGAATTGCTTCTGAGCATTCTGTTTCAATCAGAACAGGAAAGAGCAGTATTCCAAAGACAAAACCCCATGGCGGGGACCCTCTGATTCCTGAACAAGAGCTTAGCAGTGTGTCAGCTCCATGACCATTGTGGCAATTGGAGAAGCTTGTCAGACCTGCAACATCACACGCCCTGTTTTCCAGAGAGCCCTAACTCAGGCTATTGCCTTGTTATCATGTACTTTGAAGGAAAAGACCTCCCTGTGATCAACATCTGCAGCTCCCCTTGATGCATCCAAAGTACTTCCCAAGGCTACTTCTCTAATGACTCAGGAGTTACTTGTGCTCCATAAAAGACTGGACTCTTCAGCCTCATTTCAGTTCCACATTTGGAACTACCTTGTGTCCTTCTCAGACTATATCCACACGATCTTTGACCATCTGGTGACCTTTATCAGATTACTGCCTAAACATTTTTGCCAGAAGTTTGACACTCCAATTATTGAGGGTCATATATCATCTAGAACAATCCTGCAAGCCTCACTTGACACAGCAGGGACAGCAGTCTGTGCTTTCACCTCCCCCTTATTTCTTAGGCAATTTTCTTGGCTTCTGTGTTTCGAGGGAGAATAAAGCCATTATAAAGAAAGAGATTCTTGAGCATCCTTTCCAAAGGAGCATTATGGTCCACAAAGTGGGGTGAGTTGGAACATCATGCCAGTAGTAAGCAGAAGTGGTAACAACTCCTCCACTGGTTGTTTAGTCAAGTTTTGTCATTTTTTTGAAGTATAGACTTTTTCATGGATGAGTCTGAGGAGCTTTATTATTCGAATGTTCTTCTAACTACCCATTAACCCTGGTCTTTGTAGCAGACCCCTGCTTCCTTGGCTAAAAGTTGTGCCTGAGAGACTTGAGATGGGAAGGAGGTATGCTGTCCTCTCCAGAAGTAAATATATCAGGTATCAGACACCTTTGCTAGCAATCTGCCCGGGTTCTTGAATGAGCTGGAAAACAGATTAGGTCAGTCAAGCATCCATATCACATGCAGGAAGTCCATGCCAATGTTCTTGAGACTTTTTGACAGGAATGTGGTTTACCAAGACCTATTCTTCCCATGGATGTGAATAGGAAATGCCAGTCTTTTTACTCCAGAGTGGCTTCCAGACTCTTTTGTAATCAATTGTTAAAGGAGACAAATGCATTCATGTCCTTTTTTTTTTTTTTTACTGCCCAGAGTGTTTGTTTCTTTCCCTTTAGAGAAATACTGTAATTAACAGAAGAACAAGTAAAATCCAAATGTATTTGGCCAAGTAGACTTAATTTTCCATGTGACACACAGGAAAGACTATTTTCTTTTCCTTGTCCTTATTGTCAGGAATTCTGCTTTATTTCCTGGATGGTGCTGGATTCCTCTATCAGCTCACTCTATTTGACTGCTCTCTCACCTCTGCCCTTCCAGGCTAGTACCTTCCTTGGTTTTGTTGATACAATAGTAATTCTATCTTGAAGGGTTTGCTAATATATTTTTTTCCTTTATCTGCTAGTTTTCAAGTAGCTTCTGAATATCATAGTTGTTTCCTCTGTCTTTCTCTCATTTTGGAGTGGTTAGAAATGTCACTAGAGCTTTGAAGTACTTGTGAATGTTCATCACAGATCCTTCATAACCCAGCCTAATCTTGGAAGAGTATGCATTAAGAAAGAAAAAGTATGGAAGAACACATGCAAAGATAGATATATGTTAAAAAAGTTATCAGCTATTTCAAGAAAAGACCTTAAAATGGTGATAATGCTTATGCAGCAGTGCAGATTAAGAAAGGGCATTTCCTGAGCTGAGAAACATTCTCTGAAATTCACATTCGCTTCACTTTGCAGAAGTGAATGTGTAATGAGTTCATCCCTGGCTAGAAACCAGAAAAAACTGGTAAATTTTTAAGCAATGCTCAAAAGCCTGCTGAAGGAGAGGTAAACCCCATCCAAAGAATGAAGTACCGTTGTCACTTTACTGGTATACTACAGTTGCACAATGTTGCGCTATTAAAAACTTCGTAAAAATAAAATTTGTGCATAATTAAGTTGTTGTAGTGTCAATTCCTGACATATTTCTAAATTTCTTTCCTTCTTTGTGGCTAATCAGATTTAGGCCAAAACCCAGAAGACCATTCACAAATATGTTGCTGGAGGGTGATACTCAGTGTCTAGATTAATCCTTTAAACTCACTAGGCAGACGCTATGACACGGAATTTGGAGATTTAATCATATAACTGTCAGCTTTCAATAAAGGCAGAAATAAAATGTATTTTATATACTTTCTTAATTTGATTTCAATTTGGCTGTACCGGCTACATGTTCAAGATCTAAGTAAAACTGTGGCTATACTGAAGTAAGTCAGTCAAAAAAACCCCTTAGTAATGCTGTAAAGTGTGTAACTCAGAAACTGGATTTTAAAATTCAGGTTGAATATATTCTGAAGAAATGTTTAATGAGTCTGATTTGCATTAGAAATATATATTGATGTTACTTTAGTAGAAAGCTACAATATGAAAGGGCAAGCTTCATACCTGGGTGAAGCTTGGTAATTATTGATAGGGAAGCAGCACCAGGGAATACTTCAAATTACATTGTATATGTGATTTTCTGGATAAGATCCTAAAGAAATTAACTTAATGTTTCCCTTTAGTGGTAAGAAGAGTATTTTGTCTGAAACTAATCTAAATAACATGTACTTGAGTATTGTGTAAAGGTAATAGTGAGAGTACAGAATTTGATAAAAGGAGCATTTTGTTTGAAAGGAGATTGTTTTGTGATTTTCACTCATGTGATTTTGTGCAATATGAAAAGAAATACAAATCCATTCTTATTCACTACTCACTGTGAGAAAAGAAGGTGTCCAGGGCTTTTTGGTAATTGTATTGCTGTAATGCATTTCAAATTGCATAACAAAAATTTGATAGCCTCTGTCACTAGTCCCTTCAAAATCCTAAGGCACGTATTCAATTTCCAACCTGGAAAATATCTTCCTGTGTTTATTAAGTATTATAACACAATTGAAAGGGTCTATACAGAAATAGTCTTCTGATTTCACAGTATATATTTTTTTAATTTATTTTTTTCTTTTAATTTCCCTGCTCCAAGTATGAAACCTTCCATTTGGCAACAACTTTTGTCTAAATAATTATTATTCCCATTCACTTAATGATGTGATAAACACAGCTTAAAAATATTTTCGTGCCATGGAATCTGTTGTGAATGAGACATCTCTAGTCACAAATTTATTTGATATATACTTCTTAAAATCAAAACCAGACATGCAGATGTGTGACTCCACAGTGTGACTCTATAGTGACACGTTAATAACTAATGCAGAGGTTTTTAGATACTCACTACATTCAAGGCAGGGTTATATCAAGGTGGTCTGGAACTAATTTAAAGCCCTTTTGGCCCATCACTGAATCCTTCCATGGACCAGGCATAAAAGCCAAGGGTTGTGCCAAATACTCTGGATTTAGGATTATCCTTACATCAATGGAACTTTTTCATAATTTAAGCATGTGTGATGCAGTGTCTGAGCTCCGTGATCTGCCAGAATTATCACAGACAACAGACACAGCAGTGCCAGAAACGTTCTCACATTTGTCAGGACAGCCTTAGATTTCTGCTTGCATTGTTGTTAGTTTAGGAATACATGCAATAAGGATGACAGTGCCAAACAAAATTAGTTCCATGAAAACTGGAATATGCATGACAGCAAAGCTGTTAAAATCCATGTAGCAAAATTAGAAGCTTGGCAAACAGTTAAAAGAAAACTGGCTGATGACAGCAGGATTTTTAAGACTAAAGCCTATTCAAATGTCTATTTTTCCTGCATATTAATTCTCTATTGTAGTCTTTCCTAATCAAAAACTGAATCCACAGTAAGAATAGGCTGAGTCACTTTTTAAAAAATGTGGTCTACAAATACCAGAACCATTGCCTAAACAGTAATCGACTATTACAATGTTTAACTCTCCCACAGAACTTGAAAATGCCTGTAAAGAGAAGTGTCATATAAATCCTTAATGTTTTGCCATGGATAGTACATTATTCCTAGGGCCTTTTCTCTTCCTTTTTTTTTTTTAGTTTAATATCCTCTGGAAAATTTCTTCCTGTATGTGAATGGTGAATGTCTTTCCATTTTTCAAGCAGAAATTTTTGGCAGCAGCAGATGTGGCAAAAATATTGTGAACGTTTTATTGTGTGATCTACATATAAGTATTCATTGTAAAATACTTATGGCATATAAATGCATAAGTAGAGAAGGTAATACTTTGTCTAGTCATTAATTTAATATGACAACAATGTCGGTGGTAAGGAAATGGGATCCATTAGTGGTCTCATGGCTTTATTTCTGTGCCACTCTCTTATTTCCTATCTGTGATGACAATTACACTTCTTTCATAGGGAGAAATTTTGAACATAACTGAGATAGTGTTTATTTGTGAATCTCTTCACCATTCATAGCCTGTCTCAAAATATTATACATCCCCTGCTGAAGGTTTGATGATGCTTTGGTTTTGATTCAGGTATACTCAAAAATAGTTCCAACAATATGAATCAACAGAGCAGTTAATATATTTGAAAGAGCTTATGCAGCTACATGCCCACTGAAATGGACCTTTTATCCACAGAAATTTAATAATTGCCATTCTTTTTCATTGAAATGAAAAGCTTAGTCGATTTTCTGATAACTGCAATAATGTCTTCCATAATTCTCCAAAAATTATGGTAATAATTTTTCAGTTGTATTTTGATGACTCAGACAATTCTATGTATGCTGCTTAAATCATAACTTCTAGGCTAGCAAGCAATTTACAGCTCAAAATACATTTTTCTTGTACAATAAAAGCATATTATACAGAAACCCTTCCTCACTCAGAGTGAAGAAATAAATTTCAGGTCCAAGAAATAACTAGCAATAATATCCATGTAAATTTATCCCTAAATATATTTTTGTTTTATTCAGACAAGAACCTACAAATAAAAACTATTTCCATGACCAGGACATGCTACAACAGCTTTGCTGTGTAGAACCTTGTGCCCTTGTTTGTTCCAGAACTGGACAGAAAGAGCCAGTCTCTTTCCTGCATTCTCTTTCCACAGGGATTATTTAAGCCTGCTTTCAGCACTGCCTGGTCTTTCCTAGCCAGCTTTGATGATCAAGTAAGGTTAGTTGCCCTGTAGGCCTGTCCTGAAAAGGTCAGCTGACATCAGTCCACAAGAGCTATGGATTAAAAAAAGTTAGGAGTAGCCTTTAAAATGTGTATAGTTAACATCTTTCATGGCAAAATATTCCAGTGATTTAAATTGGTCAGTAGTTCAAAAATGGTAAAAAATTCCCTTGGCAACATGAATACAAATTTGTCATAGAGACTGAAACGTCTGCACCTCCACTAAGGTGCCAGCAAATGAAATAGGAAAGAAATCTGGCATCATTTATATAGAGAGATTATTTTTTCCTATTTACAGTATTAATACAAAATGGTGGATTTTTTTTCTTTGTAAGTACTTCTGAGATTGTCTTTAAATGATTCTAAAGGCAAGTATGTACATTTATAGCAGCTGTCAAATTTTTATTTTTAGCCTTAACCTACTTGATGAAAATGTCATCAAATATTACCTATGTCATACAGCAAGGCTTACAATTAAGCAGTCTTGTCACCATGTATCTATTAATGAAGCCAATCTCTTACCTGTATTAAATCCAGATATGGACAGTTCACATTGTCAAGGCAGTAAGACAGTTCTCAAAATAACTTAGTCAAAATGCTCAGTCCTGAATGCATCATGACAGCACTGCTATTTGTGGGCAACCACTTGTCCATCTGACAGGAGTGGCTCTGTGATCTCTCTGTGATCTATCCTTCCCCTTCTCCAAGGGGATGGGGGTGCTGCCTTCATTCAGTCTGTCTCTTATTTTGGCACAAGAGTTCTCTTTCTTCTTCTTTGGCAGTCTGCTGTGCCTAAGCAGCACAAAGTGCAGCCCCTGGGAGTGCTACCAGAGTGTTACCACTGACCTCAGAGGAGCCAATCTTTTGCCAAAAACTCCATATAACTACGGAGCAGAGCACACAGGGGTTAATGTAGGCTGATGGTGAGTGGTATCCCAAAAGGGGACTTGCAGGAATGTTGTTTCCTCTCGTGAATCAGCAGAAGCGGAGGCATAATGGCCTTGCCTTTCAGTTGCTGTACATTAATCTCTGCAGAGCAATGCCTGTCATCGCTCAGATGTCAGATGCTGTTTATAACTCTGCTGGAAACAGAGCATAGAATAAAACAGGCTCATTAGTTTCTCTTAAGACTGTATATGCATGTTTTAGGTTAGCTGTGCTTTCAGTGCTGCACTTAGTTCAAACATTCTATCAGCAGCATTGGTGGCTCGGAAAGTTGTTTAGTCTGTGAAATTGTCCAGTTGCTCTCTCAGTACATGGCCAAAAGACCATGATGTGTTCAGGTGCAGGGGTTTCCACAGCACAGGTATGACATGACTCAGAAATATCCCCTTGTCTTGGCTTGAACCTGCAGGTTTAATGACCCCCTGTACCAGAGCTGCAGGACAGAGAGAAGCATTTTCTCTCTTCAGCATCTCTGTGCCAGCTGTGATTTGGCAAGAGTTCAAAGCCTTTCCTCGTTCATCTGTTATTTACACTGAAGACTTCTACTCCTTAATGTCATCCTTTATATGAAACTATTCTGTAATTAGAATCCTTCTTTCTACTTTTCCCAGTGCCACATCATTTCAAGGTGGGGAATGAGTCACGGCCAGTGTTCAATGTTGTCAGATGCAATATGAATTTACACAGTGGCATAGCAATTCTTTATGTTTTGTTCTCCTTCCTAACCATTCCTTACACCTAATTTGGCCATTACTGAGCACTGAACTTGTTTTCACAGAGCTACCAAGGGTGTATGAAGTGATCCTGTTTATCAGGTTGCCAACTGTGAAACTAAAAGTGAGCAAATACTATTTTCTCCTTAGATTTTTTTGTAAGTACTTCATTTAAATGTGAAGATAGCTTAACTTTACTTTCCAGTCCTATACTTTTTTATATTGTGATTTCTTAATGTAATATGTTGATTGCTGCTCGTCTTTTTTTTCTCTACAATTAAATTTGTAATACAGGCAAAATTCTTCCTTTCTATTTTGGTACCTTTGTTATCTGAAAAGGAGCTATTTGATTTTGCCTTGTTGATTTTGCCTTTCTCACCTTCTGAATCGACACGTTATACCCTCAGTTCAAATACTTCGATGAGGAATAGGCTGGGTGCTCTTTAACACCAGCACACTGAGATGAAATCACAAATACACTTCCAGCCCTGCGGTTTTAGCCCTGCCTGTAGAGTCTCGCACTGAGCCTAAAGGGCAAGAAGGCGCATCCAGAAGGAAGTGAATGACTTCCTTCCACGGTGAGCATTTCCCCGTGCTAGAGATTGTTCCTGCCTCCGGCATCCTCTTGTACTGCTGCCTTGGGAATACAGGAGCAGCCGTGCTGCCTGCAGCGCTGGCGCAGCTGGAGCTCCGTCCCGTGCCACCCTTCCCGCTGCCATGTGATCCCAATCCCTTTGCTTTAGAATAAATTTTTAATAGCTGGACATCTGGTGAGTTTGGGTTTGACCGTATTTCGTTCTATCCATCTAATAAAGGGGAAAAGATTAGTCGGGAACATACTTCAGTTATTATTTAATAAGCCTACAATAGTTCATGTAGCTTCTAAAAGTTCTTCATTTTTGCAGCTATTACCAATATTCTCCATGAAATTTTACAACCCTGCCTTTTTATCACTAAAATCGTGGCTGCTGACATTTCACGCTGTACAAATACAGAACAATGGGGAGTCTTGGCGTGGTTCAGTGCTCTATCAAAACTAAAGCGGTTTTGCCAAAAGGAGAGGAAATGTCTGTGTGTTGTTCTGTTGCCGTAGGCGGAGTAAACGCGGCTTTAGGGAGTCCCTTATTGCCGTAGGAAGTTATTGGGGAATGGCATTATAGGAGAGGCTGCGGGAATATTTACTGGAAGCCCTGCGAAACTTGGAAAGCCCTTCAGCTCGCTTAATAAAATGTTTATATATCCTGTTCCCACACAGAAACGGTGCGGCAAGGAAGTTGTTTCCGACCAAATAAACTTTTTTAATCATCAGAAAGCTTAAAAATAGCAAAGCAAATTAGGTAATTTAAATCGGCGTTTAATGAGGCGGCCGCCCCCTCACCGCCCGGGCGCAGGCGCGGCCCATCGATGACTCGGGGCGCGCCTGGCGCTGCCTGCGCGCTCCCGTCCCGGAGCGATCGCTGCCGCGCGCCGCCGCCGCCGCCGCCGNCCCAGCCGCCACGGGGGAGGCGGGAGGGCGGCCCACAGGGAGGGAGCGGGCCCGTGAGTAAGCAGTTCCCGGGCCACGCGGGGCCGCGGGTGGGACTGGGCCTCGCTGCCGGCGTGAAAATACATGGGAATGGGGAGCGGGCCCTGCTTCGGTCCTGGGAGAAATACTTCCGAGGGCCTGTGAGGAGCCGTGTACATGTCTCTGCAGGGGTCTGGAGCATCTCTGCTGTGAGGAGACTGCGGGAGCTGGGCCTGTTCGGTCAGGAGGAGAGAGGGCTGAGAGGGGATCTCAGCAGTGCATGCAGATATCTCAGAGGCGGGCTAAGAGCGTGGTGCCAGACTCTTTTCTGTGGTGCCCAGTGACGGGATGAGGAACAATGGCCATAAACTGCCTCAAAAGAAGTTTCACCTCAAGATGAGGAAGAACTTCTTTACACTGAGGGTGGCAGAGCGCTGGAACAGCTGCCCGGGGCGGTCGGGCAGTCTCCCACTCTGGAGCCATTCAAACCCACCTGATGTGTTCCAGTGTCACTGCTCCAGGTGACCCTGCCTTGGCAGGGGGGTTGGACTGGATCATCTCCAAAGGTCCCTTCCAACTATCAGTTTGACAAAAGGAATGTAAAATAGTAAGAACTTACTCACAGAAAGGATGATTATTGGAATGGGCTGCTCAGGGAGGTGGTGGAGTCACCATCCCTGAAGGTGTTTAAGGAATGACTGGACATGGCACTCCGTGCCGTGCTCTGGTTGACAAGGTGGTGTTCGATCATAGATTGACTCCATGTATCAGAGATCTTTTCCAACCTTATTGATGTTGGGTTTCTGTGGAAACAACCAGGAGTTCCTTTGGGAACACTCTTTCTGTTAGCTCATTAGGGATACTAATGAGTTTTATTTTGTTCGTTCCAGTTTCGCAACCAGTATGACAATGATGTCACCGTTTGGAGCCCGCAGGTAAAACCTTTATACACTTGCTCACTGGGTTTTCAACTTGCTTTTTGGGTTTTCTCCACCTCACAGCAGTGGTATTACAGTCACAAAGGTTGTGTTCAGGTGCCTGAAGCTCCCTGCAGGCTGTTCTCCTCTCCCCTTGTAGGCTGTAGGTGTCCAGAAAGCCACCCCTGTCTGCTGCTGTAGGAACCTGAGTGGTGCTTACCTGGGCCTTGTCACCTCCAAGTGCTTAAGGCAGCTGCTTGCTGAATGTACCTGTGAGGTACAAAGGAGATGCTGTCATCCTTGGGAGGCTGGACTAGATGATCTTTGAAGGTCCCTTCCAACCCAAACCATTCCATGATTCTATGATCCATTTACAGATCTCTAATAAGTTGGTAAATAAGGTACAAAAAGCATGAAACAGTTTCAGTCTCCCCAGTGTTAGGCCACTGCTAGGTCTTTCTTCTGTCCACTAGATAATGTTGGAAAGGAACAATTTAGTTTATAATTGGGAGGTTCAAGTGAAATTTGCATTTGAATTTGAAATTTTATTATCTCTGAATCAGTTTCACACCGTGTATTGTTACTGAAAATATACATGGTGTGTTCTGAAACTTACACAGTTTGCATTGAAAATAAATATTCTGGAATTTTAAAAGCCAGTGTCAGCTGAGCTATTTAATATTGCCTCTTCTCTCACTATGAATATTTTAAGACAGGATACTTACAGAAAACCAGAGCCTTGGAAAAAGACTCATATATTTAGCAAAACTAGAGATTTATTTAAAATGCAAGTAGCAAATTGTGTTGGTGTAAAGCTAATGTATAATTTTGTGGGTTTGTATTGCTGCTGAAGTTCTTCATCATTGGTACTATTGTACGTGAGATACGTTTTCCATACAGTGCAACAGAGAGTGTTCTGTCCTTTCCGTTCTCTGAAGACAACCTTGAATATTTCCCTTTTTTTTTTTCAGTCAATACCATGATAGGTGTAGGTGCCTTTGAACTGTTTTCATCCCTCTTAATGATTATGTTTCTCTGGCAGGTTCTGTATCAGAAACTTTCAGTATTTTTATCTTATCTGTAACTTTCAAAATTACTTTTTAAACCATAACATTCTCTTGAAACTTCTACTAGATATTGCAAAATCATCAACAGCACAAATTTCTATGGTTTTCTAAAATTGCCTTGACAGTATTAATAGTGTTGGTTTTTTTCTTAAAAAAAGACATTTAAAATTGCTACTGTGCTGCAATTGCTACTCCATCCATTCTTGTAGGTGAGGCAGTGATGTGATGCCATAATAATTCTTGGCACTGTTAATACAGGAGAAAATCATACTTTATTAGGAGATTTTTGCAAATATGGTAGTAAAGAAAAGGAAATAGGAGATTTAAAAGCTCAAAGTGGTTTCACATTTTTACAGTCTTGTACGTCATTCCTGACAGTTGACAGATTCATGTTGGACAGGTCACAGCGATTCAGTGCTGCTCTTGGGCAAGAAGTATCCTATGTTATTGAAATTCCAGCTATAACAATGGATTAAATGGGACATTAGGGTCCTTCTAGTAGACTTAAATAAAGAACCTTACATAACCTTAAATAAAGAACCCCAACAACTTATGGGAAGGTGATTTCCTGTAGATCATCCCCTGCACATTCACCATAACACCTACTGCATTCCACTCCTTCCCAGCTGGTGGGATGCAGCTCCATAGTGTCTGTGCTTGCAGGAGGGGAGTGCCCGTGGTGGCTGTCTGGCATGGGCTGGAGTGCTGAAAATGGGAAAAGCCTCAGTGGTTCTGTTAAATGGACATTAAAGCTCCTGGCCACCCCTGCAGAACGTGCAGGGACTTCATTTTCTTTGAGACCTCTACTCCTGTTTCAGCCTTGACTGCAGTTGGCCAATAACTTGTTCAGAAGTTATTGGGGAATGGCTGGTGAGACACAACAATTGCTTAAGACTCATTTCTTCAGCAAACCCGATTAAAAGTTAAGTGTCCAACCTCAGCTGGAAGTTCTGTCTTTGAATCACATTGGGTCAAACACTGCTTCCTCTGAAGACAGTGGCAAAAGTCTTGTGATTATTATAGATTTAAGAGGATCCAGCCTTTCTTTTTGGTTTTCCTGTTCCTTTGTGTGCAGTAGTGGGTGGCTCAGAGATGGCCACGTTTTGTGAGTTAATGCTGAGGCATCACAGAGGATAACTGAGGAGATGTACTGGTTTAACCTGTTATGCAGTGTCTTGTTGGGGTGGGAATCAGAGGTCTGAAAATGTAAACCCATTGGAAACTGATTCAGAGGATTAACTAGAGAATGACTGATGACCTTTGACTTGGTTTTGCAGGGCCGAATTCATCAAATAGAATATGCCATGGAAGCTGTTAAACAAGGTTCAGCTACTGTGGGGCTGAAGTCGAAAACACACGCTGTCCTGGTGGCTCTCAAGGTGACTTCTAAACTCTGGTCTCAGTGGGCACAATAATGTTCATAGAAAAGCTTTGGTTTGGCAAATTCGTTTTGTGCAATATGTGCTTCTACATGAAATGTAAATGCAATTGCAGATTCCCTTTTCTTGAATACGGAAATATTTCCAGTACCTGTGCAAAGCAGATCTTCACAAAATGATGAAGGAAATGAGTGGAAGATTTTTTTTCCTTTAGAACTTGTGTTCCTCTTTTATTTTTTTTCTTTCATCTGTTACTAAGCAGTAAACCTCTTCCTTTCTTTTCCCAAAACTTGAGTGAGTGTCTGTTCTTTCTTTTGTTCTGGGAGAACTGAAGTGGAATTAGGTTTTTCTTGTCTTCTGTTGCAAGTTTATAAATTTAATTTTTTTTAATTGTTTCACAAACATATTCAGTTCTTGCTATAAATGTTAGCAGATTTCTCCACAGTGCTTGGCAGACTGTTCAGTTTGCCACATAGCTTTCTCCTTTTATGCATAGAGAGCACAGTCTGAGCTGGCAGCTCATCAGAAAAAAATCCTGTACGTTGACAACCATATTGGTATCTCAATTGCTGGACTTACTGCCGATGCAAGACTCTTGTGGTGAGTATCCTGGTTGTTGACATACACAGTGCTGCAATAACGAGGGAAAGTTCATTCAGACTATTGCAAATGACATTTTCTGCTTGGCTTAGGATTAGTCTTGAGTTACTGCTTTGTTGTATTATGCCAAAGACCTCAGCATGAAATTCTGGCAGGTTTTTAACTAGTTGGCAGAAATCTCATTTGTTTGGCCCAAAATTTTGCTCTTTGGTTTTGTTACAAGTAAAACAGTCCTGTCTGGTTTCCTTGGTGTGACAGGGTTTCCAAGCAGTCTGAGAAACTCCATCTCTTCTTTCCCTCTGGCAGCTGCTTCTGTGTACACACATTTGAGAATGTTGTTAAACACATTCAGTGCCGTTTGTGTGGGCTTCAGGGGGGCTTGCTTTTAGCAAGTTTGATCAGAAGGGGTAGGAAGGATTTCTGAAATGACTTCTAATTGCTGCAGTGTTACAAAGCAATGTTACCATTTAACCATTACTGTTTTTCCAGATGATCCATCTGTTGCCTGCATGAACTTCTACCTTCTTTGCATTTGTATGGCTGAAATACCCTTATGCTTTATCAAACCTGTGGTCAACTTTCTCAATAACAATGATAGGTCATGTTGAAATGAAATCAGGGGAAGCCTTTGACCCTTTTCTCAATGAGCAGAGCTGAAACAAAAATGCTTACCTTAGCAGACAAGCCTTGAGACAAATCCTCAATGTGTCTTTGATCTATGCATTGATTTGACTTTTTAAATTTGTTTTTATATTTTTGCTCCCTAGCAATTTCATGCGTCAAGAGTGTTTGGATTCTAGATTTGTGTTTGATAGACCTCTTCCAGTTTCTCGCCTAGTGTCACTAATTGGAAGCAGTATCCTTTTTTTATACACTTGTTATACTTTTACAGCTTTTTACTCCTTCATAAAATGATTTTCATCTATCACAGCTTAAAAATCATATTAAGTTGAAAAAGTTTATGGGACAATTTTTTTTGTTCATACAGCTTGTGTATACTTTTGGGGAACATCCTGTAAGGATGCATTTTGGTGCATCTCTGCTTGGTTTAGGAAATCTGTTGGGTAACTACCATGTAATTTTGAGATTGTTTCCTTAGCTTTCTTAAGAAACCCAGATTCCAACTCAGCGCTACGGCAGGAGGCCCTATGGAGTAGGACTGCTCATCGCAGGCTATGATGTGAGTAAGCTGCTCTGCCTGCTACTGATCTTCAAGAAAATGTGCTTAGTGGAACTTTCTGCAGCAAATAGATGTTGAGAGGGAAAGATAGAAGAGGCAGACTCACCAAAATTCCCTGAATAAGGAAATAATTTTCTGTATCTTACCCTAAAACATAACTCAGAAGTGTTAATTAATAGCTAATCCTACCTATACTTACTAAGTATTTTAAATAAAAATGAGGTTTGTTTATGTAAATATTTTGCTATTGATTTTGGATGCTTACAACCTATTATTCTAAATTTTTTCAGTTAAAAAAATGGGTGTGGAAATCACCACCAGCCTCTCTCTTACTTGTTTAGCAACAACATTGGCTTAATGCAGCACACACAGAATCTCTGCCCTCAAGGTTGTTGACATGAAGATGGTTAGAGGAAATTATGATATTGCCTGAAATTTTGGATGGCATGGTTTAGTCTACAGCAAGTTTTTACTTTAGCGTAGATAAGACAGAATGTGTGTAAAATACCTGCTGCAAGCCATGAAGTAGGGAGCATACATAAGCACAGTGCAAGTAGAACAGAGAAACATTTTTTTTGTCCCAGCCATCCTGTCCGCATAAAAGCTGTATTTTAATGAGCAAAGTGTAAAGAAAGAGTTTATTCAGATTTTTTTGTTATTGTTGGGGTTTTTGTTTTGAAGGAATTGCATAAGAAGAGTTAAGTGATCAACAATATAAAATATATTTCTGTGCATCCATGTAGGTGTGATGTACCATAAAGCAAAATTCTTTTAGAAAATGTCATGTTCCAGCAGCAGACTTGGTATGAATTTACACATTTGTTAAACATTCTGTGGGGGTTTTTCTCTCTTTGTAGGATATGGGTCCTCACATCTTCCAGACTTGTCCCTCTGCAAACTATTTTGACTGCAAAGCAATGTCCATTGGTGCTCGTTCACAGTCAGCACGAACTTACTTGGAGAGGCACATGACTGAGTTCACTGACTGTGAGTAATGGAACCCTCTTTACCTACTCCTACTCATCAATTCTGCAATTTATTGCCTGCTGCCACTCCATTCTTTTGCATGTAGTGAGACAAAGATAAATTTTGGGAGCCAGGTTGGCATAACTGTAAATCTACACAAAGACAAAATTGTAGAGAACATGGCTGAGATTTTCATATCTTAACATGTGGATGTTTATTACGTCCAATGGAAAGAAAAGCTGTGCTCAGAAAAGCTGTGAAAAACCTAAAAAGCCTCTGCCCTTTTTAACCCAGGAGAAGTGTAATTGTTTCCATAGTAGTGCAGGGATAGTAGGTCAGGGCAAGTACTTAGGTGCTGCATTTAAAGTGGTGAATTTATTTTTGTATGGAATGATGATGAGGAACCATTGAATACCTGCTTGGACGGGAAAAACCTTGAATATCACTGAAGGTAGGTGTCAAAAAAACCTTGAATATCACCTGAAGGCAGGTGTCAAAACCAGATGCACTTGACCTCAAATATAGGGGAAGGCTGGTATCTCAAGGAAAACTTTTATAACCAACTCTGCTCAGTACCAGAAATGAGAGGAGATCTGAGAGCCAAGTTAACCAAGCTGATTTTATAGCTGTCAGCTAGGAATAGGAAGAAGGGGAATGAGTATCTAGAGGTAATACCATATAATTCATCAATGTCTTTCTGATTCTATTTTAAGGTAATCTAAATGAGCTAGTTAAACATGGACTGCGAGCCCTGAGAGAGACTCTTCCTGCTGAACAGGATCTGACCACTAAAGTAAGGAACAGGTTTCCTTAAGGAATTTTACTGCCGTTGTTACTTGGAAGCACTGTGACAAAATTCTTGTAAAGTGTGGCTGGCACTGCAGCTTGCAAGCTGAATACTGGTAGATAATACCATCTTCATTTCGTGTCACCAGTTTATTTACTGTTCCTTGATCATCTCAGATTTAAGTTTCTTCACAAAAATGATGCTTTCACTAAACAAGACATTGTTTCCCTGGTGGCTTCACTCGATTTTAAGCTTTGATGATGTTTAAGACGCATTACATGCAGCTGTAGAATCACAGCTTTGCATTGTAAGCACAGTCAGTAATTCACCTGGGAGGTGAGTGAAGGTAATGCACCAACAGTTTAGAGAGTACCCAGCACCACAAAGCTGCACAAACTTCTGACAGTGAATTGATGAACTGTTGAAGAAGAAAATTCTAAGGCTATCCATTGGTTGGTGTTCTGGCTTTGGCTGATCTACCGTTTTCCATGTTTTTTTATTCTTAGCTCACCCGTGTTTTTTAGAAGTCTTAAAATACTGAAAATCAAAATGAGATTAAAATAGGCGATTTTGAGAAATTGCTGTGTGTTAGTAAAAAGAAAACAAAATGAAAGAAATTGAAACCCTTGAATGGCTTTGCTTAGAAGATTTTGAAACATGATAGCTTTTTAAAGTGAAAGCTGTAAAGCCAAAGTTAATTGCAGGAAAATTCTTCTCACTGCTTTCAACACTTTGCTTGGCAGAATGTTTCAATTGGAATCGTGGGCAAAGACATGGAGTTTACCATCTATGATGATGATGATGTAGCACCATTCCTAGAAGGTCTTGAGGAGAGACCACAGAGAAAGGTGAGTGGCTCAGATATGAATAAATAGGCTTAGTTGGAAGACAGTAATTAGATATGATCTATTATGTTTAAAATAAATTTAACTTTGCTACTGTAGTAGAGTTTTAGAAAGGTGATTTTTAAAATATGAAGAAACGATATGAACACTGTATAATCTTAACTGGTAACTCAGCTGCTTATTAAATCAATTTATGCTGAATCTATGCCAGGCTGTTCCAATGTCATCTTCTTTCCTCATCTCTGATCAAGTACAAGTTTTCATTGTTATGCAACAGAAGTGGCTGCATATGTTTCTCGTGCCCTTTGCAAGACGCCTCCGTAGTCTCCTAATTACCAACTGTGTCCTGCTCGTGCTTAATTTGGATAACAGTAATTTGTGAGCTGTTGGCTGACATGAACTGCATTTACCACTTGTGGTGCTCCAATGGCAATAAAGCTGAGATGTCAAATGTTGTCTTCCACCTTCCTAAAATACTTCTTTTCCCTCTCTCCAAGACTGTTCCGCCTGTTGAAGAAACCATGGAAAAGGCAGAGGAGCCGATGGAGCACTAGTTGGTGGATGAGTTCCTCTGTTAATGTATAATTATCCAGGAACATTTATCCATTTGCTGGTAACTTTATCCTCACCTATATACGTTTTCTGACGCTACATTCTGAGGATTGCTCGTAAAGAAAGAAACCAACCCACCTATCCTTAAAAGGCAGGAGGTCATAACTGGGTGTAACTATTCGGACAAGAAAAGTGTAATCATTTTCTAAATAGTACATGATACTGTTTTTTAAAGAAAAGATACTGTCTTTAACTCATAAGGACAAGTGGAAATAAATCACTTTCTTGGACTCTGCTGTGAGTTTGGTTTTTTTAGTCTGAAAAAACAGCTATTCACAAATACTTGTGTCATATCAAGGTGCCATTGTGTGTTTGACTGTCAGAGTGAGTGTGTGCTTACTGTAGAGAAATGTGGTGCTCTTGGAAACTGTTGAACTGAGAGGACCTTAAAATGCTTATGAAACCATAAAATAGTCATGGAACAAACAGGGTACAGCATTTCCCTGTGTAAACTTGACCCAACTGAAAAGGCCTTTGTGGTTATGAGGCTGAAGAAGCGTGAAGCTGATAACCAGCTTGTGTTCAGTTTTTTGGGGGGCATTTAGTCAACCCCAGCTCTTTTGGAACTGTGTCAGTGTTTCTTTAGAGCCATCAGCCAGCCTTGGGGCAGCACTGGGCTTTTAGCTCTCTGAAGGCCAAATGGAAGTAACAAAAAAGCCCCTGAAGTTGCCCTTGCAGGTCTCCTGAGATGAGCTGTGGGGTCTCTGCATCGCTGCTGAATGAACAGGCTCCCCAGGGCTCTGTCCCTTCAGCTTGTTCTGCACCTGCTGCTCTTTGGATTTGAGCTGAATGCCACAAAATTTGGGACTAACAGTGGCTTTCCTCACAGTCCTCTGCCAAGGAAGCCCTGTGAATTGGTTTCCTGGGTGCGATGCTGCGTTTTAAGCAAAAGGAGTTCAGTATTTTCCATTTTTTATGTTGGATCATTCTAATGTAATGATTCTCCCTAATGATTGCATTGAAAATAGTAAGAAACAACTCTCTGGGGTGGGCCCACATAGGGACCTGATAGCTTGCTCACTGTGCTTAAAAAAAATATATAAAAAATGGGCCCAAAACTTGCAGCCTGTTTAATTAATAAATATTAATAAAAGAATAAAAACTAATAAATCATGGTGCTGTTTTGAACAGGCTTTAAATACTGTCTTGAATCCATACAAATAGTTCTGTCATGAAAACAGCAAAACAGTAATGTCAGGGTTGCTTTTATTTTTCGTAAATTTATTTTTATTCTAGTTTTTCCCTGTTATTTTTTGTATTTATTTCCTCCCTTTATTCATTTTCCCCCTTATTTGCTTTTTCACCGTTATTTATGTTTTCCCCGAAATTATTTCTTTTTCCCGTTGCTTTTTTCCCTTTTTTCCTTCCCCTTGTTTCCCCCTGTTTTTTCCACCTCCCATTGTTTTTTTCTCTCCCCTTTTTCCCCCCGCCCTTACTTTCCCTCCCGTTGTTTTGCCCGTATTTATTTCTGTTCCCTCTTCTCTATTCATTTCCCATAACCTATTTTCTAGTTCCTTACTTTTTTTTCACCCAGTTATTTTCTTACTTATTTTTCTCCTTATTATAAATTCCGACCCCCCTTTTTTTGTCTTTTTTTTTGTTATTCATGTAATTGCTGTCTGTCTATCTATCTGTCCAATCTGTGCGGGGTTTTTAATCTTAGTTTCAGCCACTATTTTCCGCTGTTTTCCGGCACCCCGAGGAAAGCCCCGCTGCCCCTCAGGGCCGTGACGCCACAGCGCGGCCCTCCCCGCGCGGCGGCGCCGCCCCGTCCCGTTTCGCGCTGCGGGAGGCGTGTCCCGCCG
>VZRO01004075.1:226586-287443 GCA_013397915.1 Daphoenositta chrysoptera | reverse complement strand
GGTTTGGGGGGCTGCGGGGTCTCGCGGTTTGCTCAGGGGAATGGCAGGCGGACGCGGGCATTGAGGGAAGTTTTGCCTCATAGCTTAAAATGCCCGGGTTTGGGCTAGAAGTAGGATCTCGGATATAAAGGGAGAAATACCCCTCAGCTGGCTCTAAATTTGTCGGGATTTTTTAGTAAGCATTTTTAACACTCTGTATTATGGTTGTGCATCAGTAGAACGGTGCGTTCTTAGGGTTTTGGTTCATAAGGTGCCCCCGTTCCTAAGGCTCCCCAGGGATGTAGGTGGCGAGCAGGCGTGGCTTTTTTCTCTTCCTGGGCTCTGTAAACTCTGTAACTTTCGATTTCCTTGGGTGCCGAGGCTCTGGCACAGGCTGCCCAGAGAAGCTGTGGATGCCCCATCCCTGGCAGTGTTCAAGGCCAGGCTGGATGGGGCTCTCAGCAGCCTGGGCTAGTGAAAGGTGTCCCTGCTGATGGCACGGGGTTGGAATTAATTAATCTTTAAGGTCCTTTCTAACCCAAACCGTTCTGTGACTCAGCACAGGTGACAGAAATACTATTGCTGGAGAGTTAAAACAGCACGTACGTCTGTGTCCCTGTGGCCTCTCAAAGATCAAACTGATTTCAAGCCTTGTTGCCTTGCAAGGAGGAAAACTTGGTGGTGGTTCTCCCTGCCAAATATCCCAGCTCTGCCTTTTAGGAGGGTTGTGTTCCATTACTGCTTTTCAGAGCCCAAAGTGCACTCATTTATCACACTTCAGAGACATGTTTGACCGTGATTTTGGAAACTTCTGCAGCTGAGGTCTTTGTATGAGTAAAGATACCTGCCCTGCTTTCACAAGGATCCACTCTATGGTCTGTGTGAGTTCTTGTAGGTGAAGGTGCTGGCTGCAGGGCTTTGAGGCAGAGTTCTGGGTAACAACGTGGGAAAAGTAAGCAAAAAAGCTGCTGTTGAAGCAGGAAAACAGTTGTGAAGGACCTCTGAGATCATCGAACCCAATCTTTGACTGATACCACCATTGTCAGCTAGAGCATGGCACTAAGTGCCACATCCAGTCATCTCTTGAACGAGTGGTTTATGTAGATACTTGTAAATAACAAGCTTGAGTGAGCTAGTCCTTAAAATACAGAATTTATAATGGAAAGAGGAGTGTTTCCTTAAAAAAATTGCATTGCAATTACTTTTTGGGGTGGTTGTTGTGGTGTTGATTGAGGCAAGTTGTTTTCTTGTGTGGAAAGAGGCAGCAGCCCAGGTTAGCAGAACTTCCCTGCTCCCTGTTCTGTGTATGGTTCTGTGGGTGCCCATTAGATGAGAAAAGGGAGTCTAAGACTTCCAGACAATTAATATCAATAAAAACGAATTTATTTTGACACAATTTCTGTAGAAATTACAAAGTTGCTCATGTAATAAACAGTAACAGTTTTCTTTGCTGTGCCAGTGTAGTATCATAGCATTAGCCAAGCAAGCTAAGCTTGAGCATTTTTCATTACTTAAGAAATAGAATAAAAAGGTTGATTTGATCCTAGATGTCTATTATATAAAGAATAAACAAACATGAGAATGAGGATTGATATGACAGAAAGGTTGATTTGATCCTAGATATCTATTACTTAAGGAGAAAACAAACATGAGAATGAGAATTGAGCTTAATAGCAAATTTTATTACCTGGGCTGCCATGCACACAGCAGCTTTGATAGATCTGTAGCCTTCTTCTCCTTTTTCACCATAAAAAGACTTGGTTTCCTCAATAGTGTCTATTGGAGACAGTAGAGTTGAGCTGATCTGATGATCCCTGGCAGGTAAAATGCTCTCTCTCCATCACATTGTCTTTTCTCCCATCCTTGGTTTCTGCTCTGTTGGATCTCGTGCTCTTCTTCAAAGCTTCCTTCATAGACTGATTCAACTTGTTAATCAAGTCAAGAACTTTATCTTTTCTTTTTTTCTTTTTTCTGTGAAGTTTTTCAGCTGATTTTGCAGCTTGGGTCAGTTCACCTGGTGAGGCACACAAGCTGGGAAGGTAATGGGAATATACAGCTGGGATCGGGATGATTCTATGAGGGAGAAGCTGCTGCATCCATTTGGTTTCAGTCAGGTGCCCTGTACACTTCTGTTATTCCTGACAGTGCCCAAAATGTTGGAAAGATTTTGTTCTTTTTTGATTGTCTCTGAAAAATGTCATGCTCTTGATCTTGGTGGTGCTAACAGGAATATTTTAGGGTAACAGCAAAGTGAGAAGGCTTTTGAATGTGTCTTCTCAAGAAACCCAGCAATCCCTCCGAACCATTAAGTCAGTTGTGATGTTTTTGCATTTGTTAATAAAATCTTTTAACTTCGGGATGGCTGTGTTTGCTTGGTTTTTAGGTTGTCTGACATTTGTGTGAAAATAATTCTTCCCTTGAGAGACCTCCTGTAACCAAGAGCCATGACTGCTGCCGAGAACGTGTGTTACACGTTAATCAACGTTCCCATGGATTCAGAGCCACCTTCCGAAATCAGCTTAAAAAATGACCTAGGCAAGTACTGACAGTGACTGAAGGATACTCCATCTTACCTGAATTATTCTCTCATTGTGCCTTTCCTAGAATTTTGTTAATGTTTTATAAACTCAAGCAAGTCCATTTGATGTTTATTTTCTGTTGATTTTTGAAAGCTGTGGGTTCCTCTGTTTGCTGTGTTTTGAGAAACTTCGTGATACTATCTTATGTGCTTTGGTGTCCTCCCCAGTCTGTGCAGAACCTGAAATTTTTTTTTTTTTTTTTGAGAGTTTTAAGTAATACCTGTTTCGGCTAAGGCAGATTTGAGCAGATATTTTGGAATAAGCTACAAACTTGTTGTCATTTGTTCAATGCACTGTGGAATGTGCTGGCCAAAACAGCAGTGTTAGTACCTGGTATATGTGTGAGCACATCAGAGCACACTGAAGTATCCTGGTATAAATTTAGGCATTGAAACAGCCTTGGAATTTGAACTCTTTCAATTCCAATATTGATCTCAGACTAAGTCAGAATTCCATGCTTATTTTTAAGTATCTCTTTTTCCCTCTTTATCCTTTAATAGAAGTAAGGGCATGAGTTTTACTGATATGCTCTATTTCACTCCTTCAGAGGGGTTTGTATCTTTTGACACTGAAGATCAATATTCCTGTTAAACTAACTGTGACATGTCAGCCCTCCTCACTTAATTTCCTCCTCCTCTAGAAAAAGGAGATGTCAAGCTGAAGACAGAGGCCTTGAAGAAAGTAATCATTATGATTCTGAATGGTGAGAAGCTGCCTGGGCTCCTGATGACCATCATACGTTTTGTGCTGCCTCTCCAAGACCATACTATCAAAAAGCTGCTTCTTGTCTTCTGGGAGATCGTGCCAAAGACCACTCCAGATGGCAGGCTCCTGCAGGAAATGATCCTCGTGTGTGATGCATACAGAAAGGTAGCCTCTTGTTTATTTCATTGGTTGTGTTCCCGTGCTGGATCTTTATAGAAGGAGTATCATTTTGTGGTTTTGACTAAATATAAACAAGGTTTATGCTCAGTATTTCCTTCCTAACAGTTGTGTCTCAGTGCTTCAGAGCTGGATAACTGCAGATAGGCAGCAAACCTACTACCAAGGAGGTTTTGTGTTCTTTTACTGTTACGACTTACCAAAAATTTAGTGCTCTTTGTTTCCATGGCAGTGAACACTGAAGGTGAGGGTAACATAATTATCATCTTCAAGGCATCTTGGGACAAGGCATGGGTCATAAAAGGACACTATTGTGGTATATTTGGGAAACTCCTTCATAAAGATATTAAGGGTCTTCAACTTCGGGAATGGGTTGGAAACAGATGAGCTGATATCTACAATAAATTAGTATCCAATATGCAGGAATGCCCTCAGGCTGAGCTTTCACAGCTGTGGTAATCAGAGAAAACAAATACAATCCAGAAAAAAATTTCTACAGGCTTTGTAAGTTTTACTGCTCAGAAATACATGTTTTTAAATATTGTGGGGCAGCAGTGCTTTAGGAAAGCACTTCTTGAGAAGAGAGTGAGGTGTCATCATGGATCTTGAGAACTTGCACCATGGGAAAGCTGCACATGGGAGAAGGTGCCAAGTGCATTCATCTGGAGAATCTCTTTTTTCAAATAGGTTTCTTGTTGGTTTTAGGATCTGCAGCACCCGAACGAGTTTATCCGAGGCTCCACTCTGCGTTTCCTCTGCAAGCTGAAGGAAGCAGAGCTGCTGGAGCCGCTGATGCCGGCCATCCGCGCGTGCCTGGAGCACCGGCACAGCTACGTGCGCAGGAACGCCGTGCTGGCGATCTACACCATCTACAGGCAAGGGCAGAAACAATTCACAGCCCTGCCTGCACAGCCAAGGCTGCCTCTAGCTTTTGAGATGTTTATTTTGTTTTGATAAATATTTATCCATCCCTGGTGTGGTGTTTAAAATTTTTCTGTTTGTCTTTTCTCCTCTGTCTAATGGGTATCTGGGGTTCTACTCCTTACCAGTAGCTCTTTTGATTATGATTTTTTTCTTGTAAAGGAACTTTGAACATCTTATACCTGATGCTCCTGAATTGATCCATGATTTCCTGGTGAATGAGAAAGATGCAAGCTGCAAAAGAAATGCATTTATGATGCTAATTCATGCAGATCAGGTAATGATACCTGCCCTCAAAGTCATTTGGTTTAGTAATTGTAAATATGCTGGGTAACTAGCCAGTAGTTTGTTGGTAGTATAAACTACTTGTATTCATAAAAAAACCATGTATGATAGTGTTAATGCTTTTGTGGGATATTTGGTACTGATAATGTAGGTCTTTAGTGCTGTGAGAACTACTCTGGTGAAGGTGCTGAAAAATGTGAGCATAACCACACTGAGAAATGCTCCGTTATCTACTGTTCTAAAGCTTTTGTAGCTGTGTGAGAAAGAAATGGCAGTTTCTGTTTAGTGTTTTGGATTATTTGCTCTACAGGCAATTGTCTTTTGTGCCTAATTACCATTAGTTTGTCTCTTTTTGCCCTCTATAGACAGGGTGGATTATTTTGCTCTTCAGGCCTACAGTGTTTTCCAAAATTGTTGAAGCATTGCATAACGCTTTTCGTATTTTCATTTTTAGAATGTGTTTTGATTTAAAGTTCAACTGAGTGAACAAACTCTGAATAATGTAAAATAATTTATCTTCTATTTGTGTAGGATCGCGCTTTGGATTATTTGAGTACCTGTATTGACCAAGTGCAGACCTTTGGGGACATCCTGCAGTTGGTTATTGTTGAACTAATTTACAAGGTAAGAGGGAAATGTTGTGGCACATTTAAAGTAAAAAATGCGTGTGTTAATTTACAGAATTATATTAGACTGTTTTTTAAAAGGGATAGATGGTTGCTGGAAAAGACATCATAGCTGCCTTCTAGTCCATGTCAGGAATATGTCATTGCTTAATACAGCTGAATAAGATTTGTCTCTTGAAATGATAAAGAGCTCAGGTGTGCACAATGTAGAGCAATATGTCTCACATGGTTTGCTGTGATGGGGACTGTGTTACCAGACTGATCTTCATGGGCACGAGCAAGGCATCTCTTACAGAAGCTGGTATGGGCTCTGCCCTTCCTTTTGATGGAAGATTTTAAGATGCTGTGGTATTGCTCAGAGTTGTTGAGAACAGCCCTTGAAGAGCTGTTGTAATTAGATTTTTACAGCTGTGAATGACACTTCCTGTCACCAGAAAAGGTTGTCACCTTTTGCTTAATTTTCTCCTCTCTGTAAGCCAGTGGAGCAGGTGAGCTGTAGGATTGCTCTTTCCTTTATGTGCCAACTGTGGGTCATTCTTTTATCGAGGTCTGTCACGCGAATCCATCGGAGAGAGCTCGGTTCATTCGCTGCATCTACAACCTGCTGCAGTCCTCGAGTCCTGCAGTCAAGTATGAGGCTGCAGGTACTCTGGTCACACTCTCCAGTGCACCCACAGCAATCAAGGTATGAAAGTGAGGGTTTCAGCTCTTCTGTAGCTTCTAGTGCACTGAAACAAGCACTGTGTACTGCACTTAGAAGGAGTGAAGGCTTTAGTAATATGGGCTGTGCAACACTTCTCATGTGAAACTGTCTTAAAATATCTCTTAGAACTGGTCACAAAAAAAGACTGAGCAGACCAGGAGCTAGTAGACAGCATGTCACTTTGGTAGGGGGACAAGCTTGCGTACTGTGCAGACTGTTGAAGCAACTTGCAATTTACCTGGCCTAGTTAGCAAAGCAGACTACAGCTGAAGATTTCAGAGATTGGATGAAATTTTTTACTCATGAGTATGACTCATTTCAGACCAGAGTAGAAGCATAAAGCAGTGAAGGTTCATGTTGATTACTGATTGACCTGGGGTTCTTAGTTTTATGTTTGTGCAGCTGATTATTTAAGATCACTTAGAAATTTTGAACTTGTATGGAAATTTCAAAGATAGGTTATGCATAGATTTAAAACACTGTAAATAGTGGTTTCCAAAGGTCAGGGGGAGTATGAATTCCAGCGTTCTTGGTTTGACATACTCATTTTTGTTGAGTAGACACACTATACATGGAAGCTGTCATTAAAACCATATCTGGGTAGGCTAACACTGCCAACTCTTTGAAGTTGGTTTTCATGCCCTGTGCGTATTTCACAGCTGACCCCAAAGCATGTCAGATAATCTCTCTCACGTCTTTCTTTGCATTTGAAATCAAGTCTGTGTATTGTAAGTTGATGCCATTGTGAACCTTCCTATGTGATTTTTGTAACACGGTGGTAGGATTGATTTATGATGGACCAAAAAGTTTTAAAGTCTGTTAATCAGGTTAATTTCTGTGCCAACTCTGAGTAGCTGCTTTAATAGTAAAATAGAAGGAGTCTTTTCCTCAATTTTGGAAATTTTCCAGTTTCTCCTCTTCATTACTTACAAAAATTAACATTAAAAATGGTTTTGATCCTTTTAATTTTAGGCTGCTGCCCAATGCTACATAGATTTGATTATAAAAGAAAGTGATAATAATGTGAAACTGATTGTCTTGGATCGGTTGATTGAGTTAAAGGAGCATCCTTCCCATGAACGAGTGTTGCAGGTATGTGAGCTGTCTCTTTTCCTGTAAGCTTTAGGAAAGAAAAGCCTTCAATGACAGGGCTTCCAGGTTTTTGCAATGTATGGAGAAAAGTACTTCTGAAGTTTCAATTTTCTGTTGGTATGTTTTTGGTCAAAACATGTTGGATGGACTTTTATGTTTATGACTTGCTGGTTTTATTGTCTACATAAGAATTAACAATGACAAATGCTGTCATGGCTGTAAGGTTTAATGATGTAGCTGCTTGGGAGACTTCTGTGCAAATGTAGAATGTATTAAATGAACACTGAGAAGTTCTAATGCCTGTTGCTTGCTTATCAGCAGATCATATATTATGTATCCAGAAAGGCTTTGAAAATCCCTGAGGACTGAAAATTAGAACTATATGAAAAGGAAGTAATTTAAAACAGTGAAGTACTTATTTTGTTACTGTTTCAGGATCTAGTTATGGACATCCTCAGAGTGTTGAGCACCCCAGATCTAGAAGTGCGCAAAAAAACCCTTCAGCTGGCTCTGGATCTCGTGTCTTCACGAAATGTGGAGGAGGTAAATTACATGTACTTTTGATTCATGACACTGTTTTCTTTCTTCTGAAAAATGTCACTTTTTAAAAATCTTATTTGATCTTTTCTGCAGCTTGTGATTGTTCTGAAGAAGGAAGTGATTAAAACTAATAATGTGACAGAGCATGAAGATACAGACAAGTACAGGCAGCTCCTGGTTCGGACACTGCATTCCTGTAGTGTTCGCTTCCCAGACATGGCTGCAAATGTTATTCCAGTGGTATGCAAATGTTTCATTATATTGTCATTAAATGTGCTATACATATACCCAACACCTGCAGAATTGCTGGAGCTGAGGTGTTCCTAATAGTGGCTTCTCAGAAGCAATGCTATTTTTAATTCCTAAAGAAACATAGGACTTTTATGTGGTGAATATTTGTCTTCTGAGACTATTTTTAAAGGTTTTTGAAGAACATGAGCTGAAGAGGACCTTTAAAAATGCAATAGTTTGTATCACTAGAAAAACAGTTTGGGATTATGATAATTGGTACTTGTTTGGAATGTACTTAAGATTGTTTGACTTCAGTTTTGTTTCATTTGCGATACATAATCTGTTTTATTTTTCTGAACATAGAAGGGAAGTATTATTGTACAAACTTCTCTGTGCTGCTGTTTGTGCTGATGTTCACCCTTCTGTGGCAGCTGATGGAGTTCCTTAGTGATAACAACGAAGCAGCAGCCGCTGATGTCCTGGAGTTTGTGCGGGAAGCGATCCAGAGATTTGATAACCTCAGACCTCTTATTGTTGAGAAGATGCTCGAAGTCTTTCACGCTATTAAATCTGTCAAGTGAGTCCAAAATACGATATCAAACAGACTTTGGAGTACCTGATGGCTCACTTGCATTGAATGTCCTTTGTCATTGAATATGTACCAAAATCCATGTGACCTACACAGTGACTGAAACTGAGATATTTCAGGGTAGAGGATTTCTAAGTACAACTTTCTTCTTGCCTAGTTGTACAAGAGATAAAGTAGGTGTTTGTTGCATTGAATAAAGAAATAAATTCTATTTTAATTTCTATAATGCAGTTGATAATTGTATTTCCACTTGCTAGGAAATAGCATTGTTGATGAAAGCCAGCCATAAAGTAATACATTTGTTAAAACGGAATTCCTAAGGAATTTGCACTTGTAGGCAACTGGAAATACTGTACATGTATTAGAAAAGCCAACCTAACATAGACTGAGCCTTACAAACTATAATGCTGTTTTAGTACCTTTCGGGGCTCTAAAAACTTAGCTTGCTGATGGATCTGTAAAGTTTAAGTCATATGAGAATCTCTCTGTATCAGAAGAGAACTCTGTCATTCTCCTAATACACGGAAAACTCTGAATCCCATCTCCATTGTAATCTCATTAAATGGGGAAAAAAAACTCTCTGAAGCTTTGCTATTCTTTTCCTGATCTTCATTCTTGTTCTGGTTTTTCATTTTCTTCTGTATAATGGAAAAATTAGTTTGTCTCAGTTAAATGGAGAATTTAGAGCTGACTTTATTCACGTGCAGTAGAGTCATTATGATCACAATTAAATTTAATTTTGTGTATGTCAAGATTAACACAGATGGAAATAAATTTGTAGCAGAGAATATATCTAATTTGATGTAGTTGTTCATGAGTTTACTGAGGCTGAAAGGATAATTGCTTTTGATTTAACCTGCTTTTGTCAGTTGTGTCCTTTTGAATTTGTCAAGACTGGCCTTTACCACCTGACCATTTTCAGTTTTCTTGGTGCTAGTTTGAGTATATCATGAAAGCATGATTTAAATTACTGTTCTTGTTTTAGGATTTATCGAGGAGCATTATGGATCCTGGGAGAATATTGCAGCACAAAGGAGGATATACAAAGTGTAATGACAGAGGTTCGCAGATCGCTCGGAGAGGTGTGTGTCCTGTGGGGTTTCTGTGTTTACTGGCTCTTTGTGCTTTTTCCTGCCATTATGCACTGGGTTTTCTAAGAAAAAGGTATTTTGGAAAGATCAAGTCAGATGCAACAGCGTTTTGAGGACTTGTGGTGTGTAATGGCATCTGCACAGGAAGTCTTAAGTAAAAAGCAGTCAGGGTTTTGCATTCGTTACTCATTTTTTTCAAGTAGCATACTTGAGCTGAGAAGAAATTATATCTATTAAAAGAAGAGTTGAGAAATTCATTACTTCAGAAAATTATGGCAGATGGGAAAATTATGAATTAATATATCCAGTAGTGAAGAAAATGTGTTAAGTCTGGTTGTTCTGAGAGAAAGACTTCTCTGACAAAACCTAATTCATCAATATGAGCTTTATTGCATGGGTAGGAAGCTTCTGTGTGTATTTCAACCTCTGCTTATCCCCTCAAATTCTCCCCAAAGCGTTGCACTGTAGCTGACCTTTTCCTTATAAAAACTTAGGTAACGCACGTAATTTTTATTAAAACCTTCTGCTGAACAAAACTTCTTTTATTTTAATTGTAACAATTGCTTCCTGCTCATTTGTAGATCCCAATAGTAGAATCTGAAATCAAGAAAGAAGCTGGTGAGCTCAAACCTGAAGAAGAGGTGTCTGTGGGTCCAGCCCAAAAATTAGTGACAGAAATGGGCACTTACGCAACACAAAGTGCTCTTAGCAGTTCCCGACCTGCCAAAAAGGAAGAAGACAGGTATTTGTGATTCCATGCTTGGCCAGGAGTGACTTGGTTAATTTTTATCTTCTTTTATTTGAATGGTATTATCACTCATACAGAGTTCAGTGGTTGAGGGAATTTCCTGTTTTAAGGTATTATCCCAACTAGATAGTATCCAATAGGAAGTTGCCCAATTGCTTAAGATTTAGTAATCAAAACTTACTGCATAAACAAGACCTTTATTAATTATGATATCCTAAATTCTAGTTGATTTTTTAAATATGTAAAGCTCTCTCACAATTTTAGTAGGATACAGAGATAATTTTCTTTAGATTAAAACATTTTCTTCCCTTGATATCACCTTGCACTACTAGACCTCTCTCTCTGTAGTCCATGTGGAAATGACTGTGGGACTTGTGAAAATCTCTATATCGTGAAAATTACTTTGAGTAGGAAAAAACCCAACCTTGTGAGGTGTTTCAAGCTTGTTTTGCTTGTACACTATGAAAGTTAAGGTATCAAGAGAAGAAGGCTGAAGATTGTCATCCAAAAGTAGTTTTCTGAGGATCATTTGTCTTTGCAGACCTCCCTTACGAGGATTCCTGCTGGATGGAGATTTCTTTGTTGCAGCTTCCCTTGCTACAACTTTAACCAAGATTGCTTTACGTTATGTGTCCCTAGTTCAGGAGAAGAAGAAACAAAATGTGAGTCATCTCTCGTGTTTTCCCATTCAAGGAAGAGCTGCTTGTGGCTTCTTTTCTTCTAAAGAGATGCAAAATGGGTTAAGTCCAACGTGAAGTGCCAGTGATGTGATTGGATAAGAATGATGGTTTGGGTCACAAACAGGACCTGCTGCTTTCCAGCCATTCTGTCTAGACAGTCTCTAAATCATTCTGCTTGGTTTCAGATAACAAGTACTAAAAGACTAAGTAATCTGTTCAGAGGTGTTATGATTTGATTAATAGGCACCTTTTCTTAAATAAGTCAGAAGTCAACATATCTTTAAATATGTGGAATAAGCAATATCCTTCTTCCATTCCCTTTTCTTTGTCCTCCTTCCCAGTCCTTTAATGCTGAAGCTATGCTGCTGATGGCCACTATTCTCCATTTGGGAAAGTCTTCTCTTCCCAAGAAGCCAATAACAGATGATGATGTGGATCGTATTTCGTTGTGTCTGAAAGTGTTGTCAGAGTGTTCTCCTCTCATGAATAACATTTTCAACAAAGAATGCAGGCAGTCCCTCTCTCATATGCTGTCAGCCAAGCTGGAAGAAGAAAAACTTTCCCAGAAGGTGAGCTATTAGAAGTGTGTAACCATAAACACTGGGAGTTTTCTATGGATGTTCACATCCAAGCTGGTCCCAGAAATGTCACCATTTAACTCTATTAGTCAACCATTATTTGACTGTTTTTCTGTGCCAAGGAACGGAATTCACTGTGAATTCTTGAATTATTCTCTTCCTGCAGAAAGAATCTGAGAAGAGGAATGTGACGATTCAGCCAGATGATCCCATTTCCTTCATGCAGCTTACTGCTAAAAATGAAATGAGCTCAAAAGAAGACCAGTTCCAGCTTAGCCTTCTTGCAGCAATGGGAAACACACAGAGGAAAGAGGCTGCTGATCCTCTTGCTTCCAAACTTAATAAGGTAGTGGGAAATCAGTGTATTAATTATATACATGGGATCACTTCAGGAATTGCAGGCTGGAACTGATAACCCAGACTATGCTGGTTGATTGGGAAGACCCAGGTATATCCTGGTTGGGATCAGGGGACAAAGAAATGCACTTGTGATCATTGTTGTTGCCTTCTCGAATGGGGAGGGGAAGAACAAGGAGGAGACTTGGAGAGTGCTGAGCTGGTGGAATATGGAGAAGAAATTAGGGTTTGCTGGCTTGAAGATCCCAATAAAGTTTATGGGGAAGGGAGCAAGGATGCCAGAAGTGATTAAGAACCCCTTTATTTGGCTGCTGTATCATACTGCCAAATGCAGTGAATGCATATTTCACTTTTAATGCCTTTTTTGTCCTGCTGATTACCAGGACTTGCAGGGGCGGTTTAAAAAGAAGAAAACACTTGATTGATTCATTAGTTAAGAATTAAACCCCCAGACTTTTAAAGACTGGATGAATTATTTTTGGTGTTTAAAATTACCTTTTCATTTTAAGTCAACATTTCTTTGTCCTACTGATCATCTTAAGAATAAATGGCATTACATTTCAAATTTTAGGAACTTACCAGTTCAGAATACATTTCATTTGGAAAGGGTTTATAATTGTACTGTGTATGCAGGGGGGCATGTGAAGGAAGGCTACTTGTTTTGGAGGCTCATATTAAAGAAGAATGGATTTAATTATATTTTATTACTTTATTCTTATTTTTTGTCATTGTTTGACATGGTTCTGTGTTTTAAACTGGTTTCTGAGATGGCAAATCCCTTGACTTGTGTCACAGGTTACTCAGCTGACAGGTTTCTCAGACCCTGTGTATGCAGAAGCCTATGTCCATGTCAATCAGTACGACATTGTGCTGGACGTGCTTGTGGTCAACCAGACCAGTGACACCCTGCAGAACTGCACCCTGGAGCTGGCCACGCTGGGTAAGGAGGGCTGCACTGCTGCAAGCAAAGCAGCTCTGAGCTGTTGGGCACTGGGCTGTAAGGAACTCCTGAAACACCTCCAAAGTGACGCCAGTTAGTTGCCATTTTGAAAGTATGTTTTTGAATGCCTTTAAAAATATACTTTTTTTTATATATTTGGTGGAAGTATTGTATGTAGTGACACTGGCAATGCTATCTGATGATATAAACCATAGTCAGATTTTAATCACTAAAAATACAGTGTTCCATTTCCCATTCTCCTTTTTTCCTGAAATATAGACAGGTTTTTTTTATGTACTTATTTTCCATTGTGCTGCTACCATAGACAGGAAAAGAAAAATAGGTCAAAATCCCAACTGGTATGGAGCAGAAAACCCATTTGCCCTAGGTGTTTTTTGCACTCAGCCTGAAGTACTTAAGTCCTGCATTTAGTCAGCTGAAACCATTCCCTGTACCAACAGCTGTACCAGAGTCTTGCTTGAACAATACTGAGGCTTCATTAACTTCTCTTAGAGGAGTCACTGGAGCAGATAATTCAAGAACAGTAACCAATTTCTTATTAGTCGTCCTCTGGTTTGGCAGTCAGGAGCTGAAATACATTTACAATATGCTAGGAGAACTCATGTACTTTTCACTATTGTAAATATGACTGGAGAGGCATAACCTTTCTCCTAAAATTCTGTAAATCATTTGATGGGACTAATGATGGAAATAAATAAAATGGATGCATTATTTAATAGGTTGTATTTTCTATTTGTCAGCTCAATAAAGTGGAATTCTGTATTTCCCAGCTGATGAACTGCAGAAGCTGACTTGAGGCATCACTCCTGTGTGTAGAGCTCATGCTGTTCATGCTGTGTTCTCAAATTGCAGTTTAATAGAATTAAGGAGTCTTTACAGTTGCTTGCTGAAGGATTAGTAAAAATGCATCCCTTAGTGTTTCGTTAGAGCAATTATATTCAGAATCAAGGGGATACTTTGACCTGTTTATAAATAGCTTAGTACCTGTAGTGCTGGACATTGTACTTTGGGTTTGAGGCACTTAACTATAGGGTTAGGTCTTTTGATGTTGTCAGTGATTAAAACACAAGGTAGAATTAACCATTTCCTTGTTAAATAATTAATACTAAACTTGATCCAAAGCCCATTTAAGTCAGTATTTGCGTTTGTTTTCAGTGGGGTTTGGGTGAACACAGAAGTATTTGAACTGAAATTTGTATGTAATGTAATTTATCTTGCAATTAGAAAACTATAAAGAACAACCAATTCCAAATCAACTAATATCTTTATGGTGGTGTTTAGTGCAGCTCTGTAGATACAAAAGTTGAATGACAAGAAAATAAAAAGGTGTTGTTCCAAAAGCTAAGCTCATTGTGTACTGCTAATGTTCCCCGATCCCCATGTCCCAATTTCTTTACACAGGTGACTTGAAACTTGTGGAAAAACCATCTCCTCTGACACTCGCTCCACATGATTTTGCAAACATTAAAGCCAATGTCAAAGTCGCTTCAACAGAAAATGGAATCATTTTTGGTAACGTTGGTAAGTGAACAACTCAGTGTGTAAAATTAACATGAATGTGTTGTGTTTTTAATTGCTTAATGGGGTCAAAAACAAGTAAAACAATTCATAGTGGGAGAAAAAATTAAATGACAATGTAAGAATATTTTTGATGATTTAAAAAAAATCTGTATCGCTGTTACTTAAAACCATCATAGAATGTGCTACCTTTAGGATGATTATCAGCATGAGACTGAGCAAGGGTTGACTGTTGTTAAGTGGCAGGTGGTAACTCAGCACCCTTATTAAGTGCAAATTCGCTTTTTGGAACGTTCAGGTGGTTTTGTGTGTTCTCTTGCAGTGTATGATGTCTCTGGAGCAGCCAGCGACAGAAACTGCGTGGTTCTCAGTGATATTCACATCGACATCATGGATTACATCCAGCCTGCTTCCTGTACAGATGCTGAGTTCAGACAGATGTGGGCAGAATTTGAGTGGGAAAACAAAGTTAGTTTTGTTTTTTGTATGTTACTTTGTTGATGAGGTACAATTCTGTCTCTTGTTCTACAGCAGCTCATTACAGCAGCATTATCTATTGCCACATAAACCTCATTCAACATCCTCATTGGATGTTTGCCTCAAGTAGCTTATTCTCTTACAGCTATCTTATCAGTTTCACAAGCTCAGCAATGCAATAACTGGGTTTTTGGCTTGCAAAAGAGGTTGTGTGCATTGAGCTTTACCTCCTGCATGGAAGCTGTCCAAACTGACTGGTGATTGCTGTGTATTTTGGCTCAAAGGTGAGATGGCAACAAGTGTAAGGTTATGCTGAGGCTGCAGAATTACTCATGCTGCTCAGCCTCTCCAGTTCGGAATCACATTGTCTTGTGGGTTTCAAGGGACCTTTTAAAGGTCATTTAGTCCAGCCTCCTGCCAGGGGAACAGGAACATCTTTCTTTCACCTTGCTACTTTACAGTACAGCTGTAGCATAAAGCTCTGGCTGCTGCATAAGACCAACAAGACAGTGGGTACACTTCATCGTAATTGAGGGTGCCCAAACCTAAAGAAAGGGTTTAAGGGAGATAATAAATTTAAGGATAGAGTAGAAACATTTAACCAGAATAGGATATATTTCACGTGAACTGTAGCCTTGTTTGGTACATAGGTGTGCTCACTTGAGACTAGATTTAAACGTCTCAGGGTTAACTTGTGCACAATAAATTGTAATACATGGTATATAAAACCTTAGCAGTTTGTAAATTCCCTCTAAGATATATGTTAAAAAAAAAAAAATTAAACAAAGACTATAATATGCAAGATGATGAAACCAAGGCAGCACAGAGAGCTTTGTTTGTTGCTAGAAGGGGAAGGTGAGAGTAATCTTTATCACTGGTTAAAAGCAAACTTTGGACTAGATATTGCTTGTTCTGGCAACGTTTAAACTGTATTCAGACAAGGAGTCCACTGTTTGCTGTACAGAATCTACATGTTCAACAGATTATCATATTAATCCAATACATTTTAGAAATCATGGTAATAGCATGAAATTCACCATCTTTAACAAGTGGATGGCAGGAGGGGAAGACTTCCTATGATGCCACCACATAGTGGGAAGTGCATCCAGCTTACTGAGTGTGCTGTTCCTTAAGGAGGAATGCAGAGAAGATCTCCTTTATAGAGCCCTGAAGAAGAGATTTCAGAAATACCTGAGGTGCTAATTAAAGTAATTGCCTTTTTTTTCCCTTCTTGAAGGTAACAGTGAATACAAATATCATTGATTTAAATGAATACTTACAGCACATACTGAAGTCAACCAATATGAAATGCCTGACTCCAGAGAAGGTGAGCTATTTCTTGGAGATTTTTAGATACCTTTTTTAGTTCCTGTGCTTTATTATTTAATTTGTTCAGCATTGGCTGCTAATATTACTAGAAACTCCTGCTTACAATATGAAATAGTACATATACTTCAAAGTTTTTACTCTGAAACGAGTAACAGCAAATTAATGTTATCAAAATTCTCTGTTGTCCCAAGTTGGAAAATCAGAATGTACATTTTAATTTATAACAGCTAACCTGTAGTATAGACTTGATGGGACCATCTATTTATATAAAGGGGCTTTTTTAGTAGCTCCATATTTTTTTATTCTCTGTCAAAATTTACCTTTCTTATGCAATTTTAGCCTTTTTGTTATAAAACAAAATAAATATATAGAATAGCTACTTGATGTTAAGATATAGCATGTATGATAGCTATTAGCTAATACATGTATAGTAGCCAAATTAAGTATAGTAGCTATTTAGCTTCTTTGCCATTTTGCTGTGGGTTAAAACAAACCATAAAATGCCCTCCTGCCTTGTCTTGATGAATTCCATAGACTGCATAATTCCCAGTGCTAACTGTAGGAGAAGGCCACCACTGTTTCCCAGTGCATGATTCCCACGTTACAAAACGTATATGAAGAAAGAAGTTTAAACGTGATCCATTGACCACTGCCCAGCTAACTTAGGGTGAACTAAACTCTGTTTAGAGGATTTTGGTCTTTTAAGAGTTCCCACGTTCCTTCCACAGGCTCTGTCAGGCTATTGTGGCTTTATGGCAGCCAATCTTTACGCCCGTTCCATATTCGGAGAGGACGCCCTGGCCAATGTGAGCATTGAGAAGCCGCTTCACCTGGGGCCGGAGGCGCCCGTCACGGGCCACATACGGATCCGGGCCAAGAGTCAGGTAATGGGCTTGCCATCCTTGGCATTTCTAGGACAATCTACCAAGCACTCTTAAAAATGTATGGATTTTTTACGGTCTTTTCTCTTGGTTCGTTACCGTAAAATAGGCCTTTGCACCAAGGGTTCCTGATTTTGTCCATAGTGCTGCAAATAGGATGGTATATTTTATTTGCTTTTAAATAAAGAGCAAATGTGCTCCTGATGCCTTAGGTTTTAACTCTTATATTTTTCAAATCCTGTATTGCCTAGTGTGTAACTCTGAAGGTTCTTGTAGCCTGCTAACTTCTGTTCTCTAGACAGAACAAAGCCTCTCTGGGCCTGCTCTCCAAGGACACCCAGGCTGTCCTGGGCCCTAAAATGTGTCAACCATCTTGGAAGGGGGGCAAACTGAGGGGAAATTACATCATTAGCTAAAGTTTTGATTTGTGAATTTATGCTGATATGCAAATAGACCAAACCTATAAAAGTGTGGGGAACTCATGACTCATCATCCATCTTGGGGTCCAGCTTGGAGCCCTTGGCATCCCAGGGTGCACCTTTGAAGGCCTTTCAAATAAACACCTACCTTTATTCCCTTATTCCTGTCTAGTCTCTGTTTCTAGGTAGCCTCTCAAGGCATCACTCCAGGGTTGCATGATGTTTTTCCTACCAAATTACACACAGTTCAGTGTCACAGAACAAGGAAATTTTATGCATGTAATTGCTGTTCACTGATTCTTTTTAAAAACAACAAAATAAACCCCAGGTTTTTTAGTAGGAATATTTTCTGTAGGTGCATGAGTCTGCTTTTAGAGTTTCTACCTCCCAACTAAAAAAAAAAAAAAAAGGGATTTCGAGTAAATAAAGTAAAACAACCAATGTACAATAGAAGTATTTTAAACAGTGTACAATAAAGGAGTACCTGAGAGTTTTCACATTCAAACCATTTAGTTTATGTGATGTCACTGTGAAGATTTTGGACTGGTTTAAATTAAAGTTTCTGATATGTTACAGTGCCATTTTTACATAAGACTGCATTAATTTACATATGCCAGCATGGTTGCATCTTGAAATCATCGTGCTATTGAATATGGGGATTTATTCATGCAGTTTCTTTTGAGAGTTCCTCAGTTTCTATATTAATTATTAATTAATATTAATATGTCTTTGTGATGAAATTATTTTCCATACCCTTGGTGCACTGAGTGTGCTGATATCAGCTCTGGGACTTTCAACAGTTGAGTTTCAGTAACCGGACTGGCAGTTTTCATTTCTCCCTGGCAGTCCTCTTTCAGTTGGTGGGAGGTCAAAAGGTTAAAATTGGTTTTATTCTTCTGCTTTTCATGTTGATAACACAGGTAACAGTTGCCAGCTCAATTAAGTTTAATTGTTTCAATAATATGTGTAGACCTACCCTTTACCTGGTGTTGGGGAAGTGACCACTATGACGTGTACAAAGAAGTGAACAGCTAGAAATTTCCATGCCACTGACTTCATAGATTTCTATATATGGAACTTGCATTTTAATGTAGATGAGATAAAGTTATTTTCAAGTGAACTATTTGTGTAGTGATTGTTGTCTTTCTTTTCCTTACAGGGAATGGCCCTGAGTCTTGGAGATAAGATCAATCTGTCTCAGAAGAAGACAAGTTTATAAATTTTACCTAATGTCTTTTCAGGTCTTTTACAATTTAACCTTAGGTATGTGGCTTTTGGGATCCAGAACATCTTATATTCCTCAGTGTTCTGTAATTGTAGAAGCCAAGCTTTTGAGCTG
Organism: Daphoenositta chrysoptera; assembly: GCA_013397915.1. Classification (NCBI taxonomy): domain Eukaryota; kingdom Metazoa; phylum Chordata; class Aves; order Passeriformes; genus Daphoenositta; species Daphoenositta chrysoptera. Next base: position 268,638 of record VZRO01004075.1, on the reverse strand, counting down.
AAAGCATTCCAGCAGATAATTTATAGGTTCTCCATGATTGATATTGAGCAAAATTTTAAATCTCCAGGGTTTTTTTCCTTTGTCCTGGAAGTCATGTTTTCTTTGTCTCTAATATATACTGATGCTCACAGTACAATAAACAAATTATGCCAGTAGTGTTTTGTCTGTAGATTATAATCTCTGTTTTCTCTGATGAGTATTTAATATCTGTCCAGGGGTATTTTGATACTCTGAGAAAGCTGGAGTCTATAGTAGCTTAAGTGTTCACAATAATGACTAGGCCTGAATTTGTGAATCATGATTCTTAAAATACTGTGATATGCCTAGGAGAATATAAATTTGCCAGCTAAATTAAAGGCTATATATTCTAGATGGTAATGTAATAGCTTGGCACAGACAAGCTTGTAGAAAAGAGACTGACAAAATTCAGCTCTTCCCAGCAAGTTGTAGAACCTTAAACTTTGTTTCTGAAGTGCTTTCCTAACAGTGTTATCCTGAGTAACATAACATTGCTGGTGGTGTTCCTATTTTTCAGTTCATGTGGAAAAGACAGCCAAGTGCAGTGTTAAAGCTGCAGCAGCATAAGCAGTTTTGCAGTGAATGCAGCCACATGTGTGAGCTCAGGAAGGAAATTGAACTAAGTTGAAAAGGAAGAGTTGTGAGTGAAGGTTAGGTCGGGATGCTGAAGTGAGTTAACACCATTTGGCTACTAAATCTTATGCAAATTAGCAGTGGATTAAAACATATAACCATTAGGTTGAAAATACTGTCAGCTGAATCTATTCAGCATTAATTCTGCATTTGTTAAATTGTTGCAAGCTATTACTTCTACAGAAGAGTGTCCAGAGCCAGCAGTACTTTTCCAGTTGGCTGGGAGTCCTGCTGCTGGATTTCCACAGCTGTGACCTGCTCCAGAAGGACAGAAAAGAATATTCCGAGTAGCTGTTTCCCAGAACATTTAATGCCTTAGTGATGAAAATACCTTTTTTCATTCTGAAGAAGCACAAGGAGCACACATGTAAATTCTGAAATTAAATCGTCTGGCCTATTGTATTTTATCTGGCAAAAGGATGGCCCTAGAAGTGCAATGCAAAACCTGGGCATGGTTTTGCTGAATTACCTTTTTGTTTTGCACGTTTTGAAATTCCTATTTGGTTCTGCCATTATTTTGGTTTTTAATGAAAGCTCCAGCTCATGTAAAACATGATAGCAGCAAGAGCTGAAGCTCTGAGTATGCAGAGCTGCTTTGATAATGTACTTAAATCTCTGCATGATCCCACAGCAGTTGCATTCCCTTTCTGGGAAGTTATGCCAGATTCACAAGGATGTGGTAGAGATAATCAAATTGTGATCTTAACTGCTTAATACTTCATAATTTAAGGGGGAGGGGTGGTGATGGGAGAAAAGTGTGTTGGGAGTGTATTGTATGGGAGCTGCTGTGAAATTCCTTGGATGTCAGCGTGCTGCTTTGGGGAGAGTGTGGGGGATCTCATTCTGCAATCACTTAAAGCCAAACCAAGATAAAAGAAAATCCTAGGAGTCCAGTGGATGATTTCATCTGTCCATGAAGACAATGTGAGTTTTAAGGCACTAACAGAGACTGAGTCATAGCTCTGTGGGTACTGACTGGTTTGGATGGGATGGATTTGCTGACCACTGCCAAGGAAAGGATGCTTTTGGAGAAGGAGAATGACTTCCAGCATGTGTTATCCAAGCCATGTTTCAGTCACAATCTGCTCTCCTCATTGGAGAATAGAAAAACATCCTGGCACGTGCAGACATCCATAATTCAAATGGCTCTTGGTCAGCTGGGAGGAGAACATAATTTTGCTTAGGATATTTTTTGCTATCAGGATTTTATGGAAGGACGTGGAAACACCTGTGCATGACTTTCGGATTTATTTCCCACCTGCCATGCTTTTCAGTAGCTGTCCTGCAGAATTGGTTTTGTACAGACGTTTTCATTGAAGGCATGCATTTTTTCAGTAGCCTGAACACTACAAAATGTTAGATCTGTGTTTTGTGTGTATACTTCGGAGATAAAAGTCCCTTCTTTTATATATCCATCCTACTGTGTTCTGGCTAAGCTTTTCCTCATCAGCTCAGATGAACGGAAACTGATTCTGGTCCTGTGCGTACAAAGGAGTATCTTGCACAGACCATCATTTTTCAGGATTCACTTGCAGCCTTTCCATTGCAGTAAAAGCTGGTGTACAGCTGTGGCTCTGAATTGTTCCAAACTTTGTAGAAGGAGGTTGCTATAACTTGTTTCCTGCACAGCAGTGTGGATTGCATACACTGTGCTTGGGTTAAGAGAGGGTGACTCCACTGCTCTGATTTCAGAAACTTCGATAAGAATGGGAATAAATTACCAGGAGGAGTAAATGCAGCAAGAAAGCTTGCTGCTTTTCCATTAGGATGCAGTGCTGGCATAGCAGGAAGCCAGTTTCTCCTATGTCCCTGCTCCTGATGTCCCTGCTGCCAGGAATCAGGGCCAGGTTTCTTTATTCAGGCCCTCACGAGGATTTGTGTTTTATTTAGATGATAATATGAGAAGCAGGAATGTTTATCTGAGGACAGGCAGATGTGGGCAACTCTCATCTGGGAGTGGAAGGGCTCATCCTAAGAAAGCATGAATAGGGAGACTGGATTTATAGAAACTTTATAGGTAATGTAAAAAAATAAATTAAAAATGAGGCCATAGAGGAACTTAATTTGTACACCAACCTTCAGAAAGATTTATGAGTGGTTCTGTAGAGGCAGCTTTATGCACCTCTGAGAAATGTGAAGCCTTGTGTGAGGTATTTGTTCTGTATCGTGTGCTTTTTGGCACAAAACTGCAGCTGAAAGACTCAGTCACTTAATCCTGTTAGTTAGCAGCACCCCAGCACAAATTTAAGGCATTTTATAAATTCTTCAAAGTTTTCTTGTGTTGTTACGCCAGGGGGTGCTGTCTTGCAACTGATAAATTTTGGGAGGTTGTTTTTTGTTGTCTTTTTTTTAAAGTGTTAAGGAAGAAAGTAAAGGATCTGGTGCAGGGATATGCTGCAAATTTTGTCATATAAGCAGTAGAAAGTAATTTTGGCCCGCTCTTGGGGTCACTTTCAGTTGGTTTTTGTATATTTTTAGGTTGCCTAGCTAAGTGTAAGCAGTGCACAGCAATTCACAGCTCAGATTACTAATACAGTACATCTGTTCAAACACTGCCTTTTCTCTAGAGATTTTACTTTTCTAAAGCACAGTGAGATAGATTTGGCTGTATACAGCTGGCCTAGGGAGGATCTCCCATTTGAGAGACATGAAAATGAATTCACTAAGAAAGGCATGTAGGTGTAATATAAGAAATTCTAGCTGTAACTTTGCCTGTACACTTGTAATACTAACCTAGGCCATTTTCTGTTTGAGCAAAGCCATAAAATGTCCACTGTATTTCACTAGATATTTCTCCTGATATTTTTTTCTTGTGTATATTCTGTAGCTTGTGATTTTAACCTTTTCTAAACTCTGTGTATGTTTTTTTTTGTTTCATCAGTGATCCACAATTGTTAAAAACAGAATGGAGTTTCTACCAAAATGTGATTTCTTTTGTTTTGCAAGATCAGCATAATTCTTCCAGCCACAGACTGTATGTATTTTATAATTTGGTTATGAAGTACAAATATTTTATATGTATAAAATGTAGACATTTTATACTTGTCAAAACCAGTTACTTTAGACAGGTATAAGATCTGCAGCTTCTGTGGCTTGTAAGTGCCTATTCTGCTCTTTCTTTCACTGGAATTTCATTTAGGGGAAGCAGAACATACTAAGCTTATTGTTACCCTGGCCCCAACACAAAAGCGGTGTTAGTGAGTCTCACTGTTCCTCCATCTTATTCACAGTGGTTTTCAGGTTTGATGTTTTATGTTTTCCCTGTAACTGCTCATCAAAGTCTTCTACAGCAGATGGTCACACTACATCTTTTCACTGAAAACGTTGTCTCTTCTGTTTCTAAGGTCTTACCATACCAGAAAGAGTTGTAAGAATTTTATCCTGCTTCTAATTTTAGTTACGTCCAAAGTTTGGAGATGAATTTCAAAATGCAGTAATGAGTTCTCAGTCTGATCTTTCAGATTAACTTCTGTCACTCATATTTAGACACAAGAATAAATTATTTCTGCTGTGTTGTTCTTAAGCCATATGTAAATACTTTATTACTTTGTAGAAATTTCACTTAGATGGGATTCCCCATGTCCTTTTGTTCCTTCCTTCCTTGGTTTTAAGTATTTTTCATTGACAATGATCTCTACATGATCTGTCCAAAACTACCATGATGTGTTGCATAGGCATCCCTACTTGTAACTGTTTTTCAAATGAAATTCTGTCATCTTTTTTAATATCCATTGGATTCTGTGGTGCTAGTGGACCAGTTTCCTCTGAGCTATGACTAAAAGAGATGAAAGGGCTGTTCATGTGCAGAAGCTTGTTCCATTTAGCAGGAGATTCTTTTTTGAGGCCAGGAATGGTGGATGGCAGGCCTATGTAAACCCCTTAAACTTTGGAGGGTAGAATTGTCACTTCAGAGGTGTCCCAACTTGTGGCAGAGCACTGTGGGCACTGAAAACCCACTGGATTCATCTTATTTAATAATGTAGTGCATGGTTTTCAGTGTGATCTGCTTTGCATGTGCAGTAGTCTTTGGGATGTGCTTGAACTCAGAGCAGTTTTCCTCCTGGTGACAGCTGAAGTTGTGACCCAGGGCACTGCCCTGTCTCACTTGCAGCGTGGCTGCCAGGACCTCCAGCAGTTAGGTCTGTCTGTGGGATGTGCACCTGGGACCAGGACCTGGCAACAGCTTCATTCCTGGTCAAAACCAAGCCTGGACATGCAGTACCAGAATGGCAGCAGGTCAGACCAGATCACAGCTGATCAAGGCTGGTGTCCGAGCTTCACTTCAGCCTTGAACTAACCCCTGTCTTTCCTACCTCATGCAGAGAAGTAGCTTCTAGGCACTACCCCGTGCTTTCAGGCTGTTCCTGTCAGTGAGAGGCTGTTCTACATCGTCAGGCATCTTGTCAAGAGACCAAATGTACAGTTCTCTGTACCAGATGGGAGTTATGCTCTGGGCTTCAATCTATTAGATCTTAAGCACCATCTCTGCTTGTTTACAGCACTCTGATATCTGAAAACTGCCACTTAAAGTGGTCCACTTATTGTGTGTTACACATAGATTTGATACCTACCTGGAAGGCAAGTGACCCAATTTATTTGGTTAGTGCAGCTGATGTTTTCACCATTTAGAAAGTGAGGGTGTTCACTGGCTCTTTACAATTACAGCCATATTGACATGAATTATTGTTCTAAGGAGAAGGAGTGGGGTTTTGGAGTCTTGTCACCTTCAAGGATTCTGTATCCCTTCATCCATGCTTGAGCTTGAGGGGGAAGAGAATGCAGCTTGAATCTGTAACTGATAGCACATGCATCAAAGCACATATCACTGGCTGCTTCACACTGGCTGCAAGGTCCCACACCTGTGCCCAGGGAGAGTCCTGCTGGCTGCACTTGCTCCTAAAACCCCTATAAACTTTCCATAAATATACCCCTATAAATAAACCTCTGTGAAGTTTCTCTAAGTCCAGTATTCCCCAGTTTACCAGGCTGCATTCAGGCAGCTGTTTACCTGCTCAGACAGCACCTACCTGCCAGTGAAAACCGTGGTGTAGGAGCATTCTGCTTTTCTGGTTCATCCAATGTAGAGCTGGTAAAGGTTGTGTGAGAAGAGAAAATTCACCCTAAATATGGTAGCTGGTTCCCCATGCCATCCTGTGCTATCCCATGAGACAAGCGTCTCTCTCTTGCCTAAATTTCTGACGTGTACAGACCATCAAGGTGGTTGACTAAACCGTAATTTTCTTTGTTACAGTTTACTTATATCAATATTTCCATCCTGGAAAACAGATTCACCTTTTACTCAGATTATCAGGAATTGCCTTGGGTTCCTAAGTGGGATTTTTGTAATGCCATATCAAACTTTTTTTTAAAAGTGCAAGAAAAGAAGCCATTAAAACTTAAAGTTGTTTGACCTGATAGTTTAGTGCTTGTATTTTCAAGCATGTAATACTATGTTAATGCGTCTTTACCAAGAGATACAATTATTCCAGGGTTTGGGTGCCTGATCCATAAGTAGGAACAGGTGTTTTTTTCCTACGCCTGTTCTCACTCGCACTTTCAGACGCACAAGTTCAGCAGTGCTACTATATCCAGCCTTAATAAATGGGAATGTTACCGTAGAAACACCGTCACTGCGAGAGGCACGGCACGCCACAGAAACCTGCTCCTGCAGCAGGCAGGTGCTAAAAGCACACAAAGATATTTATCAGTTAATCAGTCAAGCTTAATATTTATGGAAAATACAGATCATGTAAGACTACGGATGCATTTCTTAATTAAGTGAAAAATCAGGAATTGCGTGTGTTCCAGCCAATTCCTCGTGTGTTACTGTAAAACATGAAGATACAAGTCCTAACAAATACATACTTTTATTTCTGGAAGAAAAGTAGCCCCTAACTTCCCAAGCTATATATATTAAAACACATAAATAACAAAACTACAAATCTTGTTTAACCTTTGCTCTTTTTGTCTACCAACATATTTTTGCAGTGCCAGTTTTCTTGGAAATTATTGGAGTTTGTAATTGTGGCAACCATGTTTTCAAAAGCTTGTAACTGATTTTTGTAGCAGCGTTTAATGGGTGGTACCTGGGAGTAGGTCTTGAGAATGAAACAGATTTCTGCAATTTGTCTCATATATCCAGGAAATCACCTCAGGACTTCAGTTTCATAGCTGTGGAGATGGGCTGCCACCTTTGTGAAGTGTTCTGAGCTCTGCTGGTGAAAAGTTCTGTATGAAAGCTCAGTTGCTGTTGTGCTTCTGAAAACGTCAACAGTCCCCACTTTCTTCCTCATCAGTAAATGGGCAGGTAGTTGAGCTTGGACAGATTTTAGAGACAGCTCTGGGTGAGTACAAGGAGACAGGACTAGGAACTGGATGGCTGTGCACACCTTGTAATGGATCTCTGATGAGCAGCTGGTTGGCTGAAGAACAGAGGCTCTGCCAGCTCCATGATATAATTTACATTTTGCTGTTGTTTCGTGTGAAGACAGGAAACTCTCAGTACAGCAAGACTAGTTGTTGACATGCACAAAAGCTAATAAACAGTTGGGTAAGTGATGTGTTGTTTAGCAGTGGCAGGACAAAGCTGCAACAGAGACAGCCTGGTGTGTTTCAAGTGACCTTTCCCATGAGCCAAGGAAAGGAAATGGATAGATAATTGAAAGCTGGGCTTCTCAGACTTGTCCTGCTGCTCCCATGCCACCAGGAGGGAAAAGACTGGTGCATCACCTTATTTGCTACAGTGAAAGCATGTTTTCTAGCTCTGTTTTCTGGTTTGTCTTTAACAGAGACAGGCACAGCCGCCTTTGGAGGGCAAATGCAATAGTGTTGACATCTGTAGGCAGTACTTTGGAAGCTCCTCTTCTTGCTGGACTGTTCCTGTTAAATCATGTGCACATCCCTGGATGCAGGGGGCCAAATCCACTTGCAGAGGGCTGTACCAAGTGTCTGTTTCGATGCTTTTGAGGGACCCCGACCTTCCTGCAATACCCTTGTCACCATCTAGTCCCAGGGAACCCAGGCACAAGAAGGGACAGCAGGAGAGCAATCCTTGGGAATGGCACCCTCAGCTTCCCCTCCTTTTAGGCCACAGGCCCCAAACAGCCATATTTGGCCACATACATCCCATAGGAGTGGTCGCCTGGTGTCACAAACCATCTTGCTGCCTTTTTTGGGGGCTCTAAAAATACAGAAACCCCAGCAGTGAGCTCACAGTTGGCTGAGTCAAAGCCCTCAGGTTCCAAGGATGCCTGAAACCAAGAGGTCCAAGACCAAAATGTCTGACTGCCCATCTTTGTGGTGAGGGACAGAAGACGCGTGGCTGCAGGAACCACAAAGGAAGAAGAGGCCACTTCAGATGGGATACCATCAGCCCCATGGACCGTCTGGCTGATGGAGTGGAGCCCACAGAGGAGGGTGCACCTCCAGCAGTTTCCCTGGCACCAATACACTGTGCCAGGGCTCCCTTCCGTGCCACCTTGGCACTGGCATCACAGGAGCACCCATCGAGCCTCTGCCCCTGACCATCCTGCCAGCTCACCCAGCCCATCTCCCACCAGCAGCAATCCTTGTGTTCGTTGCCAGGGTGGTGTGGGCTGTGCTTTGGGCTAGATGACTTTTAAATGTCCCTTCCAGCCCAAACCATTCCCTGATTCAATGCTTCAGTATATTCCACCAATCCTCTGTTGCCTCAGGCTGCAAAGAAACCAAGCTGATCAGCGGAAGCCCAGAGGCCCAGATCAGAGGCCCAGTTTTAAGGAGAATCTGCAAATTGACATATATTTTACCCAAGGAAGGACAGAAGAGCTTTGTATTCACAGAAAAAAGAAAGAGCAGTGGAGTTGGATCTTCCTCCAAAGAGCTCTTAAATGCCCCTTGGAAGGTTTCGCTGACCCTGCTTGATTAGGTTATGATACACTTTTGGGGGGAGGTAATTTTCTCAGCTTTCTGTGATAGTATTCTATAGCTACCTTTGTGGAAAAGATTAGTAAGGCCAAATTGTTCAGGAATCCTTTAGTGGCACTGTCCTCTGCTATGGAAGTGCCAAATCTTAACCAAAGCAAGGGAATATGTATACTGCTGGCCTAAAACATGTTACGTGCAATCACTGCAGCTATTTGAATTACAGGCCAGGCTTTTTAACTTTATGTCTTGCAGTATATGAAGTATTTTTAGAGTAACCTAAAAGTGCACTTCAATAATTGGGAGCGGGAAATGCAATGACATCTGAAGAAATGTTGCTGTCCACTAAACTCCTGGCAGTGCCCATTCACAAATGTTTCTGCCCTAAAACTCTACTACCTGGAGGGTGTGAATGACAGTGGGAACAGAGGTGTGTTGGGGATGTGGGTCTGTATCACATGCTCAGAGTTTTCCTGGGTGATGTAAGTGATGCAGGTATTACACCCACTTGTCTCTTCATGTTTTTGATGGCAGCCTTAAATACGATAGAGCTCTAACACTGTAGGTTATCACAGAAAGTTCAGTCATCTCAAAAGTAGGTTGAATTGGTGCCACTCACGTAGAGGAGTTCCATGGAACCATTTCAAAATCCATCTGGGTTGTGTAGATCACCCAGTGGAGATCCAATGCATTTTTGTTGACTGCTTGTATCTATGTGATGTTCCCATGTCTGAAATTAATTCTGGTGCATGTGACTGAGCAAAAGATACCTGTCTCTCTGAAGTACTACTAAGCCTCAGCTTTCATAACTTAAGCAGCTACTTAGAGAAATGGGGGTCTTGTCTTAGTTGTTTCCATGTAGAATTTGTGTGATGAAAACAGGTTTTAAGCTTGGGACTAACTGACTGATGATCATCTCTGCCCTGTTTGGATCCCAGCAAGTATCACCTCGTGCACAGCCACCCTGCAATGTCAGCACTGCAGTAACTGAGTGTTAATTCAGGCTTCCTCAGCGCTAGGTTTGGGACTAGTACATCAGATCATTGATAAGGCAAACAAGAAAGGTTGTCATTCCCTAGAGGGTGGTCCTGAAGTGGTGAGGAAGCTTGCTTGTGTCCCAGTCAGAACCAGGTTAGAGCTTCTTGGAANACCCATTAACAGACGATAGTCCAGAGGGTGGAGGCAAGCAATACCACCCCCCTGGTGTCAACAGTTCATGTAGATGGTAATAGAATAAACTGCAACCCAGGACAGTTGTCATTCCCTAGAGGGTGGTCCTGAAGTGGTGAGGAAGCTTGCTTGTGTCCCAGTCAGAACCAGGTTAGAGCTTCTTGGAAACACGAACAAGATGGAATCTTGAAACCTGGAGCTTGAGAGGACTGGGGCTGGCTGAGGCTGGGCTGTTGTTCCCCACAGGAGAAGGGCAAGAAGGGCTGGACCTGAGGGCAATGGGATGGTTTGTCCTCTATTGCAGTCATTACAATTTCTACAGGCAGGTGCTAACCATGCTTGGGGTAGCAGGTATTCCTGGCTGTTGTGGGGCCGGGGCCTCAGCTGATATCCTCAGAACAAACCTCTTGTAACTCTTGCAAATTTGCTGTAGCCTGTTTCTACATAAAAGCTTAGCAGCTCTCATCCAAAGGGGATTAGGGAACTCTGCCGAGGACTGTGTTGTATTTTGAAACGCAGGTACTGTGTGTTTCCTTCCACAGATGTTCACAACTGTATGTGATGTAGTAATATGTAACTGAAATAAGGGTGGTCCTTGGTTCCCCATCATCAGTAAAACCCACAGGGATGAGCACTTCCCCATTCACACACAAGCCCACGTACTCTCAGAGCATCTGAAGCTTTTTGAAAGGGTCTATTACTCTAAATTTCTTGAAAACTTCCTGAAAATTAAAAATCAATCAATTTTCTCGATCTCTGTCAAACTGTAATCTTATGGAAGTACTTTTTGTGCCCAAAGAGAAGGACTCTGACAGGAGACTAATGCAGTCATTTACCCTGGCAGACTCATTCTCTGCCTGACCTCACCCCAATGGCATTTTGAAAGTGTGGGTGCGTTATTTTGTTCAGGTGAATCACTCAAAATTACCGTTTGTCTGAAAGAGTTTATCAAAAACTAATGGGATTTTGCAGAATAAATGGCTTCACAATTCCTCATCTAGCAGATTGCTGAGAGATGAAATGAGTCTCTGAGGTATTTATTAACTTCTGTGGGTAGCTCTGAATATAAGAAAGGCACTTGCTTGAAACTTTTGTGCAGGAAGTCTTACACTCTTTGTTTATCAGTCAGGAGTTTCTAATGCGCAATCAAAATGCTAATCATCTATTTGTCTGCTGCCTGTAACACTGTTTGTAATGACATAAGACTATTTTTAATATAGAATTCAAATTTTCCAAGAGTAAATTTCTAAAAATTATAATTTTTAGCAAATTCTTTGAAACACTATTTTCTGAAAAATCAGTCTTTTCTACCAGCTCAGAACTGTGGTGAATGCATAGCTCCTGAGAGGTAGAAGAAGGATTTCTCATGGACTTGGAAGAAAATGGAAGCCATGATGCTCACCCTTCTCAGAAATTGTATAAAGCAGTTAGAATACAGTGTCAGGTTTTGATACCAGATGTAATTATACACAAATGTATATTTAATCCTGAAGGGTAGGAGTGTTGAGTAGGCAGGGCAGAGTTAGCCTGTATGGACTTCTGAGTTCTTTAATGATGCTGGGGCAGGCTTAAGCTTATTCTCTGCTTTTGTCTCTACGTGTCAAGGCATGAACATGAATCAAAGTTGGTACAGTGCAAATGTGAAGCTGCAGTTTAATTCATGCAAACTATGTCAGTAAGAGGGAACTTGCCTATCCCAAAAGGGACCTCTCACACTGGGCTTTAGCCAGAATTCTGTGTTAACTATAGATCAGCTATTCCCACTGTAAAATGGTGATTTGAGTCTTGTGCAGATTGTCAGATGGGTTTTATGGAGACTGGGATTTTATGTTTGTATTATGTGCTAGACATGTATGGACCATGATATGCTGTGCCATCAATTAACACTGCATTATCTGAGCCATACCATGATAAGGGCTTCAACTGATTTTTGCCTTCTCTTTACCTGCTGTCATGGATATTCTCATACCCCAAAGAGCAAAGGATTGTGAGAAAGAAAAAAGGGAAATTGTGTGTAGGAATGAAAATTCCTTCTAACGTTCTGTAATTCTGTAGTTTTCCGTAATCACCTGTGTAAGTGGTTTGTTTTTACTTTTTTTAATAAGCACTTAACAAATAATAATAAAGGCCCAGACAAAAAAAAGGAAAGCACATTATCACTGTGGGATTGTTTTAATTTTGATGGTCAACAGAAAGACTGTTCAGTAGTGCAAGGGAAAATCGGATGGAAGCAGTCACTTCAATCTAAAATCAGGTGATTTTAGATTTGTTTTTAGCAGAATGTTTCATTTTTAATAGCTATTAAGATCTCTTTGTGTCATGTTGCAAAGGCAAAATACTTGGAATGTGGTTTTTTGTCAAGCATTCTGCAGATGGGGAGAGTTGGTTGTCACTAATGAAGTGTTTTATGGCTAAGACCATTGCTGGAATAAAACTGTTGGCTACTTTTTGCCTGCAGGTTCTACATCAAAATACTATATACATTCATTAAGTTTAGCTTCCTCCTTTCTTACTGGCCTTATTCATTAGTGAATACTGTGGGTTCCTTTATTGCATCTTCTTCATCCTGGATCATTATAGGATCACTAAATGTAATTTTCCCTGTGGGTATATATTAGCTGTTCCTGCTCATTTCACAACATTGTAATTATGGAGAAACCAGAGGTTTCAAATTATGAAAACAAGTTGGTTTAATTTAGATTCAGTGTCAGCTGTAGGGGAAAATCCTTTTATGCACCTACTTTGTCAGGTTTATTTTTTGGTTTGTTTTTAACAGAAAAGGACCTGGATTTACTGCTCCAATGCCTCATAGAAGGTAGGAATCTTGTGGCAGTGTCCTTTTTTCATAGCCAGTTGATTTTGAGATATCAGTGCATTTTAAATTAAGTAAGTCTTCCTTCAGCAGGCAAATGCAGCTGGGGTCCTGAGCAGGGCGCAGGGGAGGCGATGGGCAGTTCCCTCGAGGGCTGTGCCATGCACGGGGGCACTGCCTGTGCCAGGAGGCAAAGGGAGCTCTGCTGCTCGAGGCCTCTTGCTCTGAGTTTCTCCTTCCCTCCTTTGAGGGGAGCCAGGTTCTGGTGTAGGGATGGCTGCTGCCCAAAGGAACTGTGTTTCTCTCTTGTGCTGTCTGTGCTGTTGGGAGAAACAGCAGCTTCAAAAAGATGGCAACTGACTCCTCTGAGTTTTGGAACAACTACTTCTTTTCTGATCATGCTGGCGTGGAACTGATTTCCCATCAAGGACAGCTAAGAGAGGACTGCCCTTTCTAAGTTTTCAGGGTGAGGGGTAGCACACCTTGCTTCGCACATGCACTCTTCTTTACAGCATGTCCTTATGCTGCTTGTATTCCTCTGCATGTCCCAAGGAATGTACAGTTGTGCTCGAGAGGGAGGGTTGCCAACAGATGCACACTCTTTATCTGATTCTGAGAGAGGTAAGGAGAAGGGGAAATACACATCTTTCACTGGTCAGTGGCAGAAATGATCCCGGCCAGGTTTAGTATTACACTGATCTCACTCATGTAGTTGGTGTTTAAACCCAGGGATGACAGGTACCCCGTGGTGCTTCTGACAACAAACAAAGCAGGTTCTGAGTACAGACTTGCACACAGGGCTGCTGTTGGAGCTCAGTTGTTTCTGCCTACAGGACATCCATTATTCCAGTCCTCAGGCTCTGATGATCAGGAAATGGCTACTGCGCAAGTGCTGCAGTTGGAACAAATCCCTGAAGTGTCTGAGGGCCATAAGCCCATTTCACCTCTACCCATGCATCAAATATGAACTCATGTCTCCAGTGACTTAACTTTCTGCACCACCGGTCTCCAGCCCTCTCTGTAATGCTCTTGTTTCTGGATGGGTCACAGGGGATCCTCTCAGGCTTTTAATCTGAAGCTTATTGTTTAAAGATTTATTTGTTTTGCAAGACTACCACCCCTGCTGATCACAGGCCAGCAACCATGGAAGGGAGCTGGACAATTGGAAGAGTTTCTGCTCTTTCTCCTATGCTTATCTGGGATGAGGCTGCTTTGAAGGATTCATGTAATCTGCAAACATCATCTTAAAACAGCAGGTGCTTAATTGTTTGCAATGTGAGAGATGTGTGAGAGAAAATGAGGTGCAACCAGCAAACCCTTGATCGTGCAGAATTTTTTTTTTTTTTTTTTGGGTGGGAGTGCCTTGTTTCCATGGCTACCCTTTGTTAAGATTCCTGCTGTTGGGATCAACTTTAATTCTGCAAGTACCAGAAGGTGCCCAGCAGTGGGATGGTTTGGTCTCAGGCAGGGGATGGGTGCAAGGTTCTCCCCTGCATGTACAAGCAGCACCCATTTTGCTGGGTTCTGTTAAATCCTTCTCCTTCTCCCTCATTTTAAAGAAGGCAATCTCACATTTCTTTCTGTGCCTTCTTCTCCCTCCAGCAGACTTTCCCACTTCAGGGACACACTGCCACAATGGGCAAATTAATTAATCCAAGAAACCTTAAAGAAAACACTGAGCTTTTTCTCTGCTGCCAATTCAAGACAGTATAGCCAAGGGAACACTGGAATGCTTGCTCTGATCCCTCTGCTCACCCCATGTTCAGCCTTTATCCTGCTAAAAACCTCCAAACCAGAAAAACCCAAACCCCAACCAAAACAAAACAACCCCTGTCTCTTGGAACTGCTCCTAATTTCAAATCAACATATTAATGTTGATGTTTCTGTCTCAGATTTTTCCCATGACTTTTTCTTTCCTTTTCCAGAGTCTCCCTTCCCCTTGCAGGCAACAACAAGTTGATGGGATGAAGTGTTAAATTTTGGTTGTTTGTGTAGCTGTACTGAGATGCCACAATCTCAGGAGTGTTGGGTTGGAGATGAAGTAGTAGTTTTCTACATATTCACATAAATAACTGTAATAATAGGAAAAAGCTTCTGAAAGCCTAATGGTGGTTTGATAACACTGGTAACTTCTCAAAGTTTGCTCGGGTGTTTCCGTAGGTTTCTAAGTGTGTCACATATTGATCACTTGATTCCCTCTCTCTCTTCTGTGTTGAAATTTCATGTTCTTGTCAATGATGTGTGTCCAGAAGCAGTAGACTTCAAACCTATTCATGGGTATTTCTAATTTCTCGTTATCTCTCTCCCTTTGGAACTGATTGAATATAGCTGGGGCTGGGGCTTTCTCTCTTGTCACAAAAAGGAGCAAAGCTGCTTGCAGCCTTTCCTCCTACTTATCTATTTCTGTAGCCATGAGGTACAAGAGAAATCTCAGCTTCTATTTTCTTCAATTTTCCGCTAAATTTCCTTTGAAGGTTATCTTCCCTGGAGGCTTCGACTGATCCATTTTCTTTTCATTTCCTTCCCTTTTTTTTTTTTTTGGCACTGCGTAATGTGTTCATGTAAAGAAGAAAGGAGAGGAGAAGAAAGTATACCTTTCTGCTGGCATAAAAACTCCTCAGTTCTTACTCTGCTTTTGGACTCTCTGCTTGGATATCCTAAATACAGCCATGCATCTCTTCTGCGCTATAAAAGGGAATGCAGCTGTGAAGGCTGCTATTTGAAGAAATTTTCCTTATGGACTTTGAATCAGGCTCTTTTGTAGGAGATCTGTTGTCCGTATATATATTCATGTAATCATAGCTCTTTGCTTTATTGATTTAAAGTCAGTTTTAATTAGTCCTTACTTTTCTAATTTATCTGGAGCCAATGCAGCAAAACCACTTTTATCATATTTTGTAGAGGGCATGAGGTTAGGAGGGTTGTTCCTGCTCCATAAAGATGCCCCTGGCTGCTTCCTTGCTGGAGGGTTGGAGACCCCAGCACTCCTGCCCACGGTCTCTGCCAGGACCAAGCAGTCAGTGAGGAACAGAGCCGTGCTGGTGGTGGGAGCTGAAACAGAGCGTGCCCAGGTGCTTGTGATGTCCCAGACCCGAGGGACCCTTCCCTGTATCCCTGCAAGGCGGTGAAGATGAGTTGTGTTTGCTCTCTTCTCTCTCCTGATGGGGCTCATTGAGCAACGTTTAGAAGAATCCTCATTTACATAATTAATTGATGGCATCTTTTCCAGAGCATGCTCTGCCCTCAGCTTTTACTTGTGCCTCCAAGACTCAATGTGGGGTTTTCTTTTCAAGAAAGTTCATCTTTTGACCACTTGACCCCACTTTCTCAGCAGCACTTCTGGACTTTTTAATATTTTCTGACTGTTCCTGAGTGTGTCTGTGAGCTGTCTGAGAGGTTGGTTAGTATTTAGAAGGCATTTGTTTCCACATTTCACAGCATGTAAGTAACCAAATGGATGGATAAGTCACAGTCGGTACCTCAGAACTAATTTGAGGAGATTATTGCATATCTCCAGTTCAGAACCTCTCTTGTCCAAAAATCAACCTTAGACACGCTGAGAGCTGTTTGTGTTACAGGAAGACATGATGCAATGCATTTCAGATCAGCCCTGCTCCTGTCACAGTCTGTCTGAGGGGCCTGTAGGATGGCTGGCACCACAAAGTCTCCTCAGATTCTGGGCACTCTGTGCTAGAACCTCTGTCTCATTTAAACCTGCATTTTATATTGCCACCAAATTTTCTTTTCAGGATGAAGGGTTTGGCCTGTAGGTTTCTCAGTTGAAAAGCACAACCATAAAATCCACGAGAAAAGCAAGTTTTCTGTTTACAGCAGAGCTAATGTAGCTATCCTATGTATTTGTATCTCCCTCACATGCTCATATCCACACTGCTTTTCCTTCTGCTTTCATAACACTTTCTAGTTCCCTTTCTGTATTCCTCTGGACAAGCAGCAGCATTTTGGCTAACATAGAGTTATGGAAGGGCTGACTGGTAGGTCAGTATTGATGCCCATGTTAGTCTGCCTGTTCTTTCACAGTACGCATTTTTCCTCTCTATGTGACTGCTTGCTTGGATTTCTGTACTCCATCCAGCTGATTTGCATGAAGGAAAAAAAAAACCTCAAGTGATATGTCAAATTTGGCTGAAATTGGTATTAACAGGAGTATTGGTTTGCTGCTTATGCTGAAAAACTTCAGTGTGCTCCTTTTTGGCCCCAAGTCATCTTATGTTTTATTGAAATATTTGCCCACGAGCTTTAAAAGATACCAATAATTGAGCTTTCATCCTCATTTTTTTTCCTGTGGAATTTTATTTATTCATAGGGGAGCAATCTGATAGCTTATATAGCGTGTAGACCATTGGCTATATGACTTTAGTAGAAGGTCATTGTGCAGAAGATTAATAAAGGTATTTGCCTGTGTTGCATTTCCTCTTTATTCATTGTATGAGCAGTGTTGACGCGTGCAGTACACTGATACAGATTGTACTCTTTCATCCAACTACACACAGTCCTATTCTCCCTATGTTTTGCCTTTAAAGTGAACCACTTGTAGTTGTGAATGATGTGATTTATTTTATTAATGGTATCTTTGCTGCAGGCTTTAGCATTGAGTCTCTTTGTCCCCATGAAGTCCTTTTTATGACAATGATAATATATGACTTAGTGTTTGTTTCAGTAACAAGGAGACAACTGTATTTTGCTTGTGCTTATTTTTTCAGTCTCAAATTCTTTATCCATTCCCAAAATAGACAAAATGGGCTGAAGCATATGCAAAGATCCTCATTTCAAACTAAGAATTGTGTATTGGCACACTATTTTTCACTGGAGACAAGAGGCTCAAGAAAACCTATGCATTGCTTAAGCATATCCTTAGGTTTGATTGAAATCAGTCTAAGTTCAGTAACCCCAGCCTGTTAAATTTCCAAAGTTAATTAGAACTACAGATCGCTGCGTTTCTGGACTGCACATAGAGAGAGAGACCAGGGCTCTGCATGGGGCAAGGCAAATCCTTGTTGTCTCCAGCTGCAGCAAGGAGTGAGGATGCAACTGTATAGTCTGGACATTGTCCAGGGTATCAGGAAACCCTACTCCACGAGAAAGTGGCCCGGTGCTTTTATTGAGCCCTCATCACCAGGGCTGCCTTTTAGAGCCCGGTGCAAGGAGTGGCAGTGCTGCCAGAGCAATTCCTTCCACACCTCATCCTGCAGCTCTGGCTCAGCGCTGCGTCGAGCCCAGCTCTCTTCAGCATCACTTCCTGCCCGCATTGGTGCCACTTGGAGACCTTCCACTGCAAATATTGATCCAGCTTACACTGCTTTGCTTATGAGATATGAGGAGATGACAGCGTTTGGCCTTCTGGCTGCAGGCTATTACAAATGGTTACAATGTGAATCAGATCCTCCGCCTACCTGCGAGGTACCATGTTTGGGATTGTTTTCCATCCCCTGCCCACGCAGTCTTTAGCCCAAAGATTCTACCTGGGCAGGGAAACGTGCTGCTGGAGGGATCAGGCTGGCAGGCTGCCTTCTGCTTTGTGTTTCTGTCTCGAACACATGAGCTTTTTCTGTTCTTTATATGCTTTACCATAAGGCCTTGGGTGAGTGGCAATGTTTGGAGGTCTTTTGGCTCCGGCTGTGTCACTGCTTGTTCAGCTCAGCGTCATGATTCACTGGTCTGCATTCTTTGCACTGAATCAGACATTAGAGATGCAAAAGGTCTGTCAGGTCATCTAGCACACCCTTCGGTGACTCTTCCTTTCAGGATGTAAGTGCAGTTTCTGTTCTGCTAAGGAGAAAAAAGGAAGCAGGACTACACAGTGTTTCTGCAGGTCTGGATTGCTGTGTGGACCCAGGGCTCTTTGGTCCTTTGTGCTCGTGGAGAGCTTTAGGTCCTTATAGTTTCAAAAAATCGGTATTGCTTCCTTTTTTTTTGCCTGATCATGTGTGAGTTGATACAGCAAAGGCAGAATGAAAGGCACAGTGCATTGGGTAATCAAAGGGGAAAACTTTTTCTAAATTGTGGGGTTTGGGGATTTGTGCCACCTGTTCTTTTCCATCACTCAGGGACAAACACAGCACATGTGTATCTTCCCTGGCTTATTTGTCCTGACATTTCTTTCTTTACTGCACTTAAAAACATTTTTGGAATTGATATTTCTTTGATGAGCCTATCCAGGGTCTTGTTGATTGTCTCACTTAAGAGAAACTAGTGAAAGAGATACTGCTAGGAACAGATCTTGTTCATTTGAGAGCCCAGTTGTCCTTCCTTCAGCACTAGAGCTGAGACTCACTCCATGCTCTTACAGTTCTTAAATTCTCCTTTGCTCACCAAAGTGTTTTTCATGATTACACTGCTGTGTTTTTCAGGGTGAGCTTCCCTCACTCCTTGCTCTGTGCCTCTCCTTGGCATTATGTGTGTGCCTGAGTGTCCAAGAACAAAGGCAGGACTCAGACCAGTACCTCCTGCCACACTCAGGTTTCTAGCTAGGCTTGCATTTCTGCTTGACTTTGTGTGCTATATTTTGGAGATTATTATTTTGAGTACCAGCTCTCAAAGAGAAATTTACTGATTTTCTGAAGCCATTTAAAAAAAGGTCAGTGTTTAAATCCCAGTCATTTAGTGAAATATATATATATCCCCAGCAAGAATCAAACTAGATGATTACCTGTGTTTCAGCAAGACTTGGATGGAAGTTTGTCTTACCAGGCTCCATAAATGCATGGTGGGAAACAAACTGTATGTGGAAGAATTCACTGTTTGAGGAGGCACTGCAGCAAAGGCTAAACAAACCAGAAACAGTGAATGTAGCAGCTTCAAAGCAGCACAAAAATCAAGCTGGGAGTCTGACCTCGAAATCCATCTTTCTCAGGTGTGCCTATGGCCCAAGTGCTCCACCCCAGTACTTCCCAGGTACTTTGTCGCATAACTTTAAAAACATTGAAAACAGTAAAAAGAAGCTGATGGCTTTAAGTCCATCATGCAGGATTTTCATTTCAGTTCATTTCGTATTGAGGAGACTCATTGGATGAAAGGTGAAATTATCAAATCTAACACAGGAGCCTTTCTTCTCAGGGAAAAAGGGAGTTGCTGCCAACTTGTTTGGGTAACAGCAGCTAGCCAAGCCTGTGTCCTGGAGTGTGTTTTAACCCTCAGCAACTCCATGTTCACCGGCTGGATCGTGACAGGCACGGTGGGAGCACAGGTTTGCAAGAGCTTCATGTCTGACCTTCTCACCGGCCCTAGTGTGGTGGCAGCCTGGACTTTCTCTTCCTCAGTGAGGAGCACACCAAAGAAACAGGTGCAAAATAATTGCAAGTTACAGGTTAGGGTTAATTTGTGTTTCATTTGCTGGATAGCAAGACAAAAAGTATACTAGTGAAGACCCGTCCCCATTTTCCTAAACAGGTCTTACTGGTCCTTTGAAAGTGTGCTACATTGGGGAAAAAATCTCAGAATCTCACTGCTCAGGAGAGGCAAATGTGATTTCAAACAGTCGCTGTCCTCTCCCAAACCCAAAAATAACCTAATGACAGTCTTAGGCAGAGGAGTGCTTGTACCTCCCTCTAGCACAGGCTGGGCTGAGCTGGAGTTGCTCTCTGTAGTGTCCCAGATGGATGTGGGGTTGCAGGCAGGACAGTGGGCAATGGGGATGTGGCTGCCAGCATGCAGGATAACAAAACAGTGACTTTTGTCCCCTTTCTGTTGTAGCTCTGCATCCCCCTTCCCATACTTCAAGGACACTTTAACCCCACCCTATTCCCCCGAGTAAGTGGTGTGTAAAAAATGAGGGAGGGGTTGGTTTTGGTTTTAGTCAGCAGCAGAGTTCTGTGTTTTATTTATGTTTGAGGGAGTAAAAATTCATGTCCAATTGCTCAGGGTGGGAGATCTTGCCAATATTGTTCTGGTCATGCCTCAAGGCTATTTGGGAATTTAGTTAATGAAGTACATGCTAACAGCTACAGACCCATACCTAAGAAATGCTTTTTAGGGTTTTTATAGATCTATGAATCTTTCTTAATGTTTTAGGTTTTGGTTTAACAAAACAAGCAATTTTTAAAACAGAGGAATCTTTCCCCACATGTTGGTGACCTGAGTTTGTAGTTTGGGGGCCCAATAGTCATGGAGGAGGAGACACTTCCCAGAGAGGCGAGTGCCCAGATCTAGTGGTGACACTTCTAAAGGCTGCACTTGCTCTGTTGTAGGACCCATTCAAATGAGAAATTACTATGTTTCCTGGCTCAGATTTTTTTGTTTTGTCTTGTTTTATTTGCATTTTCCTCACTAGTGCCTTTAAAGCAGACCAGTGTGTTGTGAGGAGCCATTAAATGTTCCTCATTCTCTGGGGCTGAACAGGTCCCATCCAGGGATACCTCCTACCTGGCTTATTTCAGCCTACCTTTCACAGAAATGCAGGGTGCTCAACAGCTCAAACCCCATGTTTTTGTATTTTTTACTGCATCTGTTTGATTATATCTAAAATAAGTAAAATAATATGAACCTAAAAATAGATGAAATTATTTTTACTGGAAAATGTTTGGCTTAGAGTTCTTAGTCTGTTCATTGATGTCTGTCTCTGAAAGGGCAGATGAATCTCACATTTCCAAGAAGACTATAAATACAGAGCAGTGCAGTCTCATCTACTAATATTATGAAGCTAATTTGGCTGTAAATTCAATCGTACATCTATCTATCTAAACCATCATGAAAAAAGTCACCATGCTGGGAGACTGAGTTCCCAGCAAACATCTAAGCAGGAACACAAGTCTCTACTCTTCTCTGCCTGTAAATCACAAAAATGGTGTCCTCTTGAAACTCCAAAATTAGAAAAACTTTGTAGATTCGGTACCTACTGTTGCTTAAAGGTACCTTTGTATATATCCTTTTAATTTCTCTGTGTTTACGGATTACAGAATTTTACTCCAGGTAAAAGCAGGAAAGTGTGTCCTCAATTATTAATTAAAAAAAAATATTGAGAGAGAAACATTTGATAGTCTGCCTGGTTCTTTTCCAATAAGTGAGTGATAATATACTATTCTAGATATCTCGAGCAACTCATCAAGCCTTTCAGCACCCAGCAGGCCACTAATGGATGCAGAATCAGTCTCCACTAAAATACAATAATCTTTACTGGAAATGGTAAGCCTGTGACAGTGTACTCTAGTGTAGGGTGGCAGGGATCTACCTGAGGTGGAATTTGGTGAGACATGCCATTTATTGTCACTGGCTTACAAAATGTTCCAGGAATTTCTTCTGATTCTCTGAACTTTCCCTCACGTCACCTGACTTTGACTCAGAGCCCAGACTGCAAAATGTAGTTTGGTTTATGAGATAAGGTTTTCAATTTCAACCTTAACAGAATTAAGTATTGACTTGACATTTATACAGATTCTGACTCGTGGGATGAGTTGACTGATTAAAATGAGGACAAGCAATCTACCAGAGTGTGAAAAACAATGATGAATAGTGAAGAAATAATGGTTGATAGTAATTAGGGAAGATTATATCATGTCTGTAGCTCTGTAAGACCTCATACTGAATGATCTGTAAAAGTTAGTTAGAAGACCCTTCAATAAAAAAGCAGAAAATTCCAGTGAACTTCTTAAAAGTGGCTGACTTGAGAGTTTATTTAGTGCAGGTCTTACTACATCACACGAGTATTTAGCAGAGGTGTACAATATTAGTTCCCACCTTTCTCCTCCAGTGAAGAGGCAAGGGCAAGGCTCACTTGCATGTCTGTTTAAAATTTGAACTCTACTCTGCTTTTTTCATAACCTCTAATATTACTTTCCATTATCTAACTTTTGAGTTACTGCTGAATAAAACAAAACAGAAATGATGAAAAGGTGCTATGGCAAAATGTGTTGGGGGAAACATTGTCATAGTTTTTAGAAGATGGAGACTGAGCAAATAAGGAGCTGCATCCTCAAAGTCCTGGCTTCCTGTTACTCTTTGTTTGCTTTTTTGTTACCTATTTTCTTGTCTGCCCCTGTCACTCTTTCCTCTTTAGTCTCTCCACTGTGTCAGAACCAGCTCCTAGACTGTGAGCTTCTGCAGTGGAACTGTCTGACTGGGCACAAGATTTGGCTAGCATTTTTCAATTCACTAGAAGTGGTGTAATTTATTAGAAGTGCTGTAATTTATGTTAATTATCTCTGTGTTGCATTCAGAAATAGACTCTTAGTTACTGTCTGATATTCCTAGGCAGTACCTTAACTCAAACAGTAATCTGGCAGTCATATGGAACCTGTCAGCAGATGACCTGAAAGCTAACATTTTAGAACCAGATTTGTCATCTTTTGTTCCTCTCTATAAAATTTATCATGATCTGTCCATAGCCCCAGTCTACACCAAGTTATTCCCTGGAACCATGGGAAGGCAGCATGAGGAAATACTGTAAAATCTCTCCAATAACAGCAGATGGGGGGAAAAAACCTGCTTTGCTCCCAAAGGCAAAATATCTGGGCACAGAGACAAGTATTCTTTATAGCAAGAGATGCTAATATTTTAATTTTTTATTAGCTAGCTTTCCTCTAGAAAATGCTACTTGCTTGTAATGATCTATTTTAGTGAAACTGGGAAGACTGTGAAGCAGTTCAATATTGAAATGGATACTTCTAGACTTCCTTCTCTCCTTCATATTCTTCCATTCTTTTGCTCCAATGTCTTGGCTTTATTCCTGGTATGTATGTGGTAGGAATGGTAATATATTATATATTGCAATATTTTGATATTCAGAGGTTTTCAGCTCTATTTTTATTCATGTTCACTAGCTTCCCACTCTCTGTTGTTTGGGGGTTTTTTAAACTTCAAATTATTTTAACCTTTGACACTATTTCCCACCTTTCAGTCCCTTCCTCCATTGCTCTCCTCCTTAATTTGGCCCTTAACCATGCCCTAAATGACATCCTGAACTCTTAAATCTTTTTCTTTCTCTCTCTGTTTGACAGTGCCTAAGGAAAGACTAGGGTATGGATTACGTGGGAATAACAGTGTCCAAGGAGAAGCCTCAGGACACTTCCTTATTTTTTATGATGCACAACATCTTTTTCTTCTTTTACTTAAGGAAAACAAGCTACTACAATCCTCAGATGATGTTACCAGCACACCTATGAGCTATTCACCTTAACTTGTAGATAATGGGCTTTCATTTTGGCCTCTTTGTCCTGATGCTGAAGAGCATCAGGAGAGCTCAGTGCCAAATCTTGCTCTGAGGGGCAAATAGATGATTCTAACAGAGGAGTCTAACCTTGATTGCTGTCATCTCCTTCTTTTATGCCTGCCATGTGGTACAGTTGTTGAAAATTCTCAGCAATTACTCCTTTCCTTGGTGTTACTGCTATTTCTGTTTTTACAGATGCATCAAATACAGCTTGAGGACACATTTAATAGACACTGTATTAGCCTGATACATAACCTCTGATCTCAGACATTTATGATCTCAAAAAGCCTTCCATGAACTCTAATTCGGTCTCCAATGTGCTTGAACAAAATCTTGGGTTTAGCACGTTGCAGCTGAAGAAAGGAAATGATGGCAAAGACACAGGGTTTCAGAGAGAAGAGTTGCTCAGGAAAGCTTTAAGGAAAGAAAGGGGGAAATAGCAGTGATGATGGAAGTGAGATTGTGTCAGTCACTGAAGCTGGGAAACATGAACACAAAGGAAAGAGACCAGCAAAGGAATTCCTTGAAAGAGTGGACTCCAAGAGAGTGTGAAGGGAAAGATGACTTATTCTTAGAGCCTACTGTGATCAGCCTAGGGCCAAGTAAGGAGTTGCTGTGAGGGGTTTGGGAGCCCATGGAGGGAGGTCAGCAATAGTCTTATTGAGTGGGAATCAAGCTTTCCTAGAGGGGGATGTCTGTGGTGAGATTTGAACTGGAGAAAGGAGTGCTGGTGAATCAATGCTTCAGATGCTGTGACTGCTGAGAGAATAATGAGTGGTGAGGAAGACTGGAATGAGAAGTAGGTGGAGAGATAAATAGAATCTATTTACTAGAGATTTGAGACAGGGTGGACATGAGCTGCTTTTTATTGAATAAATAACTGTCACTGCAACTACTGTGTAAGTGAGTCTACTCTTTATCCCTAATGTGTACATCAGTGAAGTCATGGCTGGCTGTTCCAAGGCTGGCTGTTCCAAGTTTTTAGAAGATGTGTTTAGAAGGGCTGTTGCAAACCAGACTGCAGCTCAGCTCTCACGTTTGTTCAGCGTCCTCATCTGTGCTGTGGGTTTATTTGCTTTTCTGATTCTACTAATTTCTGTTTCAGCTGCCGGAGGGGATGAGGGCGAGAGTATTATTTGTGCTGCTGGTATTTCTTATATGTGTTATTTAAGGGAGGGCAAAGTCCACGTCCACTAGTAACTAGTGCAAATTGCCTTCTGGGCAGGTGCTGTCTGGAGCTGAAAGATTCAGGAGGCTTTGCTCTGTAAGGATGTATGGATTGAATTGCAGCCCTTGTGCTTCATTTCTCCTAAGCTTGGCCTTTAAAAATAAATAAACATAAATATTGGTTGCTAGATCACAGAACACCTCCTGTCTTAAGTACCTATATTTATAAATATTATTTTATTAGTAGTAGTGAGTTAAACAAACATTCCATTGCAGCAGTGGGGTGCTAAGAGCACTTCTAAAAGCTGAAACACAGCCTCGGTGGCAATATCAAGGGAAGGTCCTGGGGACTCTGTCCCAGTGCAGGTGCCACTTTCCATGACAAAGGTAAGTGACCCTGTTGCCTTTCAGAAACCTGCCTGTGCCCGTGACCTGTGGCTTGCCCTACTGAAGAACAAGGCTATCTCTGTGTGAAGGTGAAAGGGAATTGCCTCTGTTTATTGGTTATAAAGAACTAATGTGTTTGGTGTGAACTTACAGATTGTTTGCAGATAAACACTAGGACACTTAAAAAGCAGATTTATTTCCTGTTTCTTCTTGTATCTTCCATAATGGCTGCAGGAGCCCTTTTTTGCTGTCGTATTTGACAGCTCACAATTCCTATTAACTCTGCAGTAAAAATCTCACCAGTTTCAGCCAGTGTTGCATTAATCCCTTAACAAGGGATAGACAAGATGGCACTCTCGGGGTGAATTGCTGAGTGCTTTGCTTACCTTGCCATGAATACTTCAAGCTCAGGAACCCTGTAGTGAGATCAAATCAAATTCATGGTAATCTCAAGGTCAGGAAATGGTACAAATACATCTTTATCATTCAGCAGGGAAAAACCACGGGAACTGTAGCCCATTACTCTGCCTTGTTTCTACAACTGACTTCCTATATCCCTGTATTTTTCTCTTACTATGGTAATTGCATGGCTAGAGAACCCAAGAGCTTGTTGATAGTCACACCTATGCCCTCATATATTTCTCTGAAAAGCATTTCAGTATCCAGTGTTTTAATTGTCTAACTAGGGATTCATTGCCTTCATTTTTACTTCTGAGAAAGCCAGTGATGTATAAACGACAAGTACATGCTGAATGCATTGAGATTTTACAAAGGTTTTATGAACTTATTACAAACTTATTTAAAAATACTTACTAAGTCCCTAATATGTAGGTGCTGAGCTGAAATTCAAGAAATATAAGAAGCCACTTCTGACATTTCTAGAGAAAAAAAGCCATCAACTGAAGAAATTACTAAGTTCACAGAATCACAGAATGGATTCACAGAATCTGTGAATGGACCTCAGGGGATCATCTTGTCCAACCTCTCTGCTCAAGCAGGGTCATACCGTGGCACAGGACTGTGTCCAGATGGTTCTGGAATATCTCCATTGAGGGACCCTCCCCATCCTCTCTGGGCAGCCTGTTCAGTGCTCGGTCACAGTAAAGAGGTTCTTCCTCATGTTCAGGTGGAAATTCCTGAGCACCAGTTTCTGCCAAGGAGTGTGGAGGCTGCTGTGCTTCCCACAGGGGTCTTGTTAGTCACTCAGGAAAAGTAAACTGCATTTGATGAAGTTCACCCTGGTATTTCAAGGATGAGAGCTCAAATCAAACTCGCTTTTACAGAAAAAATAAATGATCTGTTGAAACAATTAAACTGCAAAATGCCACGTTGTGCTATTTTGGCAGTGATCTGAATCATGACACACCTTCCCCCATTCGTGTGGGAGAGATCTCAAGTGGAATGCAAGATTAATTATTCGGTGACGGTTGGGTGTTCTTCCACCGGAGATTACCTCTTTGCATAGCTATGAGCTGCTGGTGGCAGCTCCTGTCCATATCCCCAACAAAAGCAGGTCCCTGTATCACAGAAACGACTCAGAGACCACTATCAGGTACAGCTTCACCTGGTGCAGTAAACGGGGCTTGTTTCTATATGCTGCTGTTCTAAACTGTTCTGGTTTAACAGTCCCCATGTGACCTGCTGTGTTTGCTCAGAGACCAATTTGATTTCAGAAAGGCTCTGTGCAGTCACTGCAGCCTGTCTTGATGTTATCAGCTGAGAGATGAGAGTCATAGATCTTAATTCTCACTGTTAAGGAGTGTCAAAAATACACAGCAGGAGCCCATATGTTGTGTGTATATTACTTAGACCTGCCTGTTATCCCTCGGGCAGCTTTTTTATATATTGAGACACAAAAATAATACAATCAGGCTGCTTTGGATGTAATGTCTATAACTGTGTTCAATCCATTCTCATGTGGCCAGAAAAGGTGGTCTTTGCACTATACCTCTCATTATTAAATGCAGACTGACGTGAAAGAAAGAAGGGGTGAGGATGAATCCATGCTCAGATGTAGCATCATATTAAAAGGTCAAAACCAAAACAAAACTGAAATTTTTTCAACATTAGACATTGTTCT
Source organism: Daphoenositta chrysoptera (assembly GCA_013397915.1). Taxonomy (NCBI): domain Eukaryota; kingdom Metazoa; phylum Chordata; class Aves; order Passeriformes; genus Daphoenositta; species Daphoenositta chrysoptera. Next base: position 241,308 of record VZRO01004075.1, on the reverse strand, counting down.
GCTTCTTTCCAGAAAAAAAAGCCTATCCTTTACTCCCCACACCAAAAGGCATTTACACTTCATTCCCCTATTATCTATGAAGGTTCTCCAATACTAAGGCAAGTTGCCAAAAGAAGAGTCAAAAAGCCTGTAGGGCATGGATGAATGACAGGCTTGTTTTTATGACTTCCTACAATGAAATGAGAAATGACGTTAATTTTCTGAGAGTGGGAATTGCAAAGAAATTTGGTCAAACATGTAGTGTGAAATCTTGCTTTCAACAATATAAGAAACATTTTCAGCAAATGTGAAGGTATGGCTTAATGAAAGTACTTGGAAGCCAAAGCCTTTTAATTGCTTTGGGCCTAAGTGTAAAAAATCCCAATGCCAGTACTAATATGAATGTCTGTCATTTCACTAATATCAGGTAAATCCAAACAAAATGAAAATCCAAACAAAATGAACGGACCATACCTTTTGGCTGCACCATCAAATGACTTCTGGTGATGGGATTCTTACGGCTGTGTTGAGGAGCGAGCTGGGTTTGCTTCCTCCTGCCTTGGGCCCAGTCCTGCCACGGAGGAGCCTGCTTGGCCACAGCCAGACAAGGATCCTCACTGCTGTGCACTGTGGCTGAAGCCACAGACTCACCTGCTCTCGGTCCCTTTGGGGACAGCTAACTTGGCAATTCTTGGTTTGGCTGTGCTTGTGGTCTGACCTGGTGCCAGGCTGTGATCGGGACTCTGCGGTTCTGTCTGATGCCAGGGCTGTACCACTGCTGTGTCCTTGGTCTGTAATTCCCTCACAGCAGCACTATGGAGCAATTGTCATGGGGTACGAGTTGCATTTTCTGCCAGGACAGTTCCTGGCTCCACTGGTTGTGCTCCCAAGAAGTGCCAGGTAGGCCTGTTAAGGGAGAGCAAGGGTAATGTCTGTTGTGTCCTCCTCTCTTCAGAGTCCTCTTTAGGTGTGGGCTGAAGGTCACGAAATGGCAGCAGGCTCCATACCACATGGTGACCTTTTGGGAGTCTCCTCTCCACAACAGGGAGAGGCTCAGTAACACCTGGGGTGCAGGTGGCCTTTTGTGAGGTTCAGCAGGCACAGCCACTCCATGAATAGTGTTTGGCCAAAAGCCTTGGTAAAAGAGGAAATGGCCAGTTTCTCTAGAGATAAAAAGGTAGAAAATGGAACAGGATAGAAGGTCTTGTGTCACTGTGGACAGGAGGGAGAAAGGATTTCCTTGGTGAAGGGTGCATTTTTCATCCTGTATGATCCAACCAGCTGGTTCCTTTCCTTGCCTTTCTAGCCCTCATCAAGTCTTACTCCCCCATCCACACGAGCTGCTTACACAGCCTTATTCCTCTGCCACTCTCTCCACTGCCTCCCAGGAAGCAGACAGCAAGCAAATCTCTCCTCACCCTCCCCCCTTTCCTGAACTGCACGGCACAGCCACTTGTCAGCCGCGTTTTTCTCTAGCAAAACACGTAGCCCTCAGCCCATGATGTTTCCTCGGGGTGGTGGAGGCAGCAGTCACAGCCACATGCCAGAATGCTCAAAAGGTCAAAAAAGACACAGAGGGCCAGGACAGACACAGTCAGAGAACTCATGCTTCCTCAGAAGCATGGATTGAGGTGCCCTGGGGAGTGAAGGTAAAGCGGGCACACCTAAACCTTTTCTCTAGAAAACAGAATGGGATAGAAAAGTCATTGAACTCCACCCTGCCCTGCTCAGTTGACCCTGCTAATGAAGGCATGGTCAGACACAGAGGATCATCTAGCCTCTCCAGCTACCCACAGACTGCAGAAGATGAGCATAAAGCTGCTGAAGAAATAGTCCTTGCTCGGTCCAGATGGAAAGGCTCAGCCAGTTCCTTGCAGAAGCTGTGTAGGACACAACAGCCATCAGGGCTGCACTGTTTGTGCAGCCTGTGCAGTTTGCACATTTGTGTCTAGTCTGTCAATCAGGACCTGCCATATTGTAGTCAACGAAAAAAGCACATTCCATTTATTCACAGTATTTCATAGCATGTGGTTAAACTAGCCCTGTTCCCCGCTGTTGTGCCTGTATGGCTTCGCCACCAACAGCACAGAGGGCTCTCAGCCTCTTCCACTCCATGCTGTGAATGATCCTACTTGGAAGGAGGTTTCAGCTTCCCCTTTGAACCTGATGCTGGAGGAGGGGGAAACACAGATACCTCAAAGCCTCCTGAGGCAGCCTGCTGGGATGTCTGCATATGTGTGTTGGTGGGTCCACCAAGGCCCACTGACCACTGCGTGGCATTCCTTGTTGGTTACGTGGTTGGAGCTGCTCTGGGGAGGGTTCTTAATGGGAGAAAGGGATCGTCATATGGGGGAATCTGTGGAGAGCGGTGTCCTGGATGCTTCAGTGATACGTCTCACACCTGAGGTTTGGAGGATGGCTGCAGGATTTAGAGGATGGTTGACAAGGGCCACAAAGACCTTGAAAAACTCAGTGCCTTTTTCTTCTTCCCCCAAGCAAAGGCTGTTCAGGCAGAGCCAGTCCACTCTGGGTGTCCTGAGGAGCTGCCATGGCTGCCATCTGAGGCCTCTCACTCTGCCACTGCCTGCGGCCCAGCTCAGCACTGGGAGGAGGCCTAGACAGCAGGTCCTGAGTGCCACCTGGAATAGGACAAGGAATGTTGAACAGGAACACGGTCAGAAGGAAAAGGCATGTGCTAAAAGTCTTCTACTGGAGCAGATGGCTGGGGTGTGGTGCAGCAGGTGGACAAACAACTTCTGCAGGAAGGCAGAGCTTCGAATCCCAGCATGGGTTTTTGGTCCAGGGAACCAAAATGGCACAGCAGTGCATGCCACAGCTATAAGGATCTCAGCACAGCTGGATTTAATGTCCTGATCCACTCCTGTTTCACTGCATTCCTTGTTAGCAGGCAGTGCTCAGGCGAGAACTTCAATGTGTTCATTTGCAGGGAGCAAGGTAGGCAAATATTTCCTTGCATCTTCTAGGCTGTTTTGAAGAAGTGCAAATCTAACACACTAGACTTGATGCCAGACCCAGGAAAACTGCAGGTCACTTTCTGCCCTTCCCCACACGGCTCCTGCCAATGTGATAATGTGAGAAAAAATTGCTGGTTTCCTGCACAAGCTCTGCTGTAGCCAGGAAAGATGTGCTGACCTTGGGGCTGGATATCTTGCCAGCTCTCTTGTCACCACTGAATGCGTTATTTAACATTGTCTCTGCTGATTTTTGTTTTCACCACTTTCCTTTTTGGGTCTTTGTGCTTTTTAAGACATCGCTTGTTAAAACCAGGCCATAGCCTTGACAATGATTTTGGAGAATGTCCATGCAAAAGTTCTATCTGGGGAGCCAAGAAATGATGTAGTTAGGGAAGAGTTAACTGGAAGATTATTCATTAGCATTCATTTACTGTGAAGTAGTAAAGGCAAGTGGCGTTTTGAGCACAGGAGTGAGTTTGGTGAGGTTTGAATGCCCATATTTCAGTGGGCTCACAGTGTAACCTCCTCAATGTGACTGTTTATTCTATGTAATAGAAAGATAGATTTAGATTTAATGGTAAACTTAATTATTATAGCTTTTTCCATTATCATTTTGTGTGACTACTACTATTTTTAAATATCTTTTAAATATACTTTCTTTTAATAGAAGATTTGAAAGTGAGCCAAAGCATCTTAAAGATTTTGTTTTATTACATTAAGGACTTTTAAAGATGGGAGTTGGAGCTGCTACGAACAGAAAATCCTAGAGATGTGTTTTTTCAATTTTTCTGAAGGAAATTATTTGGCAAGTAGAACATTTGTCTTGCACGATGCTTATCAGAGAAGACAGAATTTAAAAAAAATTGTGCATTGAAAAAATAGTGTCTGATTACATACAACATGTTCTGCCAGATATTCTGAGACAGCACCAGAAGGCACCACATTTCAAGTGGCAACAACATGTCATGGAAATATCTGAAAAGTCTCCTTCTCAGTAAAATGTCTGTTTACCATGCACTTGTTATCAAGCTGACTTGTTTACTTTTACCTGAATTTCCCCATCTTTCAATTGTTAGATATATTTTCTTTTTTTCAGATAGAGTCTAATTTTGTGATATAAGAGTATAAAAACCCATAATATTATTTGTTTTAAAATATATATTTAAAGGTAATTCATTCCTACAGCAGACATGTTGATCTCATTGATTCATATTGACTTCAGTCTCTTGTTTTCATGTACATAAATAAAGACAACAAAAAGAAAATCTATTTCAACAGCTTCTTCACCTGTGGTGTTCCTGTTGATGAATTAATAGGCTGATTTAGGGGAAGATACAGAATGTCTGGAGCAGCAATAAGTAAAGGGCTTGTGTTGTTCATACCCCAATATGGCTCACTTGACTGATGTAGTCTTTCTGGGTATCCTCAGGCATATTCCTTGGCATGTTTGTGCTTGAATGCCCTGTCTGCAGTGGGATGATAATATTTCTTCTGTCTGTCTAGATGGTAATTTCCTTGTGACAGAAACTGGATCTCACAACATGTTGGTGCAGAATCCACTGATGTGATCCACTAGTGCTGCTTCTTTAAGTTGGTGGTAAGTAACAACTTGGACAAACATGAAAATTAAATGTTAATTCCTCAGCTGACATCTCAGTGCAACTTAATTTCACATATTTGAACAAGCGCTTTTTTTCTGCTTGGCAACAGCCTCACAGGTCAAAACGTGATTTGGATTTGGCAAAATCTCCTAGTATCACCTTTGGATCAAAAGCTCAAGTGCCTCTGAAGCTGGACAGAAGATACTGTGAATATAGGGTGTTTTGCTATGTGTGTAGGGTTTCCTTGGGGTATGCAGATTGGGGCAGGAGGAAAAGGAGTGGGAGAGGAATTGCTGGAACTCTGAAATAGGCTATTTCCTCTCCTCTAGCAATTATTCTTCTATTCCTATGTCCCCATACCTAAACCGGGGCAAGCCAGAAGACAGCAATTTCATTTGTACAGTGTATGTCTGTTGAGTTTTGGAAAAACACCCTTCCAGGTCCTTAAGCTGGCATTCAGCAGTGCCTCACAATACCTGAGAAATACATCCTGAGAAAGGGCTCCCTGGCGTGATGGGAAGAGCATGGAAAGGGTGTTTCATTGTTCATTGTGTGTTGAAACATACAGGGGGTGTGATGAGACCATTGCACTGCAGGACTCAGTGGAGGAATCTTAGAAAAAGACTGGCACAGGGTATCAGTGGAGAGGGAGTATGGCAACAAGGAATAGGAAGAAAATACGGCAAAAATGGTAAACAGGAGAAAAAGATACGTTTTACAAGATTTTTACATTGGTATTTCAGTTCTCATACCCAAAGAAAATGAACTGCTGAACCTTCTCCTGTTCACCCACAAGTAACCCTTACATGATGAAATGACAGTGCTGAGGGAAATTGTTGTAGGCTGAGAAAACAGTTTCCCGAAGCGATAGGTGTGATTTCAGCTAGCTGTGACATTTGAAAACACAGCCAGGCTAACCTGTCCTTTATTTCCTAGCAGCAGAGATGCCCTGTTATGTTCCATAGGCAACTATGATCAGTCACTGAGTTGACCCAAATAATAAGGGAAGCTTCAACCGTTGGGGCATCTTGGAGGCGTGAAGAAATGTGGCACTTTGGTGATAGGAGGGATGAAAAAGAGAGTGGAGATCGGAAAAGTATTTCTTAGAAAGAAATTCATGTCCCCAAGCAGCTTTTAGTCCTAGAAAGAGTAATGTGAACCTTACACATTGCTTATGTGTCTGTGAACCTCTCTACAGAGAGGACCTTGCTGTACAAACCCCATTGCTAACAACAGTGCTGTTTCAAGACATCACTAGGTGAAGAATCCTTACTGCCTATTTTTAACACTGGAAATTTGAAAGACGATGTAATTGTTTTGAAGAATAGCTCTTCTTTTGGTGCCTAGATGGTGATGACACATTGCATGGATTTTTGGTCATTTCAGTCACCACCAGGGGATCAGAACATGACAGCTTGAAGAGCCAAATGTTGGACAACCAACAGCAGAGGGTTTATCACCCTCAGACCAGTGCTGATGGCTCAAGGAAGAGCCCCACATTTCATATCAACGAAGAGAGAACCTTTCACTGTGCTCAGGATGTACCTACATTGCACAGGTAAGTGCACACTGGAGACACAGGGTGGGCAAATTAGTCTGGGCACCAAAGTCATGGATCCACATGTAGATATCCTTGTTTAAATATACTTGCAGTATCTCTACCCTATCCAGTAATCTCAAGTTTTTTTAAACCACTCCGAAGTACTAACTCTTTTAAATCTCATCATTTCCTAGTCTCAGACATCTGGTAAACTCCATCTGTGCTGTGGAACTATGCTATTTCAAGGTCATGCATTTCAGTAAATGATTCCTAGTGCATTTTGCTCCTCTGTGGATTTAGAGTTCTCAGAATTAACCAGACAGATCTCTGCAGCCAGCTGAGATACAGAAATACTAGGACAATGAATCCTAGAAAAATCGCATCCAGCATTCTGTGGGAATGGGTCATGAAGGGTAAAGGGAAACAGGACCGAGGCTGGAAGAGAGTGGCCTTAAAAAAGTGAGTTTATAGGAAATAGCAGAGTAGGCAGTTTGCAAAATAAATGCCATGAAGCACAAGCACACATCACCTCAGTGCAAAAGGAGGATGGGAATTTCAGTCAGACCAGTGCCTCAATCATTAGTTCTCCTTTGATCTCAGCATAAGGAGGAAATATGCAGAAAATGAAATGTAGGTCATCATACTAAAGAGTTATACTAAAATGGTAATACAAGCCTTCGTCGTGGAAATTACACTGTAAGTTAGCCAGAGAAATAAAATGCAAGGAAGGATATCTCTGAAGGTATATATGTAAAAGGAGGGAGTTCAGGCTCAGGTGGTATAGAATACCAAGAAGCAAGGAAAAGCATCAAGGAAAGGGACGATATTAAAGTATTTTTTCCAGGTCTTTTTCTAATGTACTTAACTGCAATCAAATAACTAACAAATTCTTGTCTACAGGCAGAACAATATGTGCATTGTTTCTGAATTGCATTCTGGTTTTTTAGAACTTTTCTTTAATTCTTGTGGTTATTCACAAGTCTTGTTTTCTTCCCTAGCATGCAGCTTCTGAAAATGTAGGACATGTGCTGTCTTGTTTCATAATCTAGGTTATTACTAAAATATTTAATAATACTAGATTGTGTGACATATTCTGGATTGTTGTGTGCTGCTACCCTCAATTTTGTCAATGGACCACTGAAAATCACTGGGTCCAGTTGTCCCATCTGCCCTGCTCCAGCCTTAGTGCTGCCATCCAACATAACACAGGGGTTATGTAATAGCCTAATTATAAGCACAGGGAATCATAAAATCATAAAATAGCCTGGGTTGGAAGGGACCTTAAAGATCCTCCAGTTCCAACTCCCTGCCATGGGCAGCAACATCTTCCACCAGACCAGGTTGCTCAGAGCCCCATCCAACCTGGCCTTGAACACTTCCAGGATGGGGCATCCACAGCTTCTCTGGGCAGCCTGTTCCAGTGCTTCACCACCCTTACAGTAAAGAATTTCTTCCTAATACCTAATCTAAACCTGCTCTCTTTCAGTTTGAAGCCATTCCCTCTTGTCCTGTCACTACATGCTTGCATAAAAAGTGCCTCTCCATCTTTCTTGTCAGCTCCCTTTAGATACTAGAAAGTACAATTAGGTCACCCTGAAGCCTTCTCTTCTCCAGGCTGAACGAACCCAGTCATGAAAGACAGCATCAAGGTGTAGGATGCATACTGCTTTCTCCTACTCAAAGGCCAGCTAATGGATCACGAGAGAGCAATATTTTGACTTGACACCATTTGTTCTTGGAGAAGGACTTACTTGTTGTCAGTTGCCTCCTTGTTTTCTTAGAGGTATTTACAAATAGTTTAATTGTTTGTTTTAATACTTTTTTATTCCAGAAAATGAGATTAGAGTGACTGATAGACAATTTTCTATTCATCCTTTTCTCCCTTTTTAACATATTTATCCTCTTCATTCTCAACTTCTCAACCACTTTCTATAAAGTTCAAAGGATAACCACCAATGCCTCTGAGACTGCTAACCATGTACCTTACAACAAATGCTGTCAGATGACTTAGTCCAATCTACCTAATTTCTCACCCTTTCTTTCTCTAATCAAGCTTAACAATCATGTAAATGTATCTAGAGCAGTAATGGTGCAGGAGCCTTGGAAAGTGAAAATGTAGCTCTCTTGGCTGCACCATCTTGCCAACTCCAAAAAAGCAATAGAAGCCAACTGAGAGGTGCCCACAAACCTTCAGGTTTTTGCAAGATGAGCAGCAGAGGTCTCTTGGGACAGGTGCTAAAAGCTGCCTCTCCATTTTGGGGTAGCAGGATCATGAATGATGGAAAGGTACATGAAAATCTGGCTGTTCCCAAGGTTGAGATTCAGAGACAGGTTTGGATAGCTCTGTGTTTCCTACACAAGAACCATCTTTTTATTACACTGCCTCTTGTGACTCTGGAAACATCATAAATGTAAGAAAGCAAACAGTCTCATGAGCATTAGGGGATAAGAAGTTTCTTATATCCTGTATGAGGGGAACAGAAACCAGCAGGGTTTAACCTTTTGGTGGCGAAGGCAAAAACCCAGTTCCTGAGTCTTGTGGGGGCAGAGGTTCTGATCATACTGTGGTGGTACATGTGTGCATTAATTAAGGTAGCTCTTTTTCTGGCCAAGGAAGTCCAGCTGTGGTTTGTGGAATTGCCTTTCCAGCACTGCCAGTCCATTCCCTTCCAAAGCCCCCACACTGTGGAGGTGGTGTGTGCAGTGAACTTGGCTGCGGAGCACCGTCCCGCTGGAAGGGCCCTCCTGCAGTGTGACCGGAGAGAGGGGCAGCTCGGTGGGCTGTGCTGATGGGAGCCTGGCAGGCTGGGAGTCCTCCAAGCCACCCTAATGCAGGTGGCACATGCTGGCCTTGGGGACACACACCGAGACCAGCACAGCAACAGAGAGTTGCAGGTGTTACCTCAGCTCTCAACTCTGAACTCACCACCCACAGGTTCACTGCAGCAAGTCAGGAGCTGCAAGGCTCTGCCCTCTCACTGGGGGCATGTTGTGGGGCTGCATGGCAGCTGCCTTTCCTGAGAGACAGCCCTCAACCTGCCCCTGCATCGTGAAATGGGGGATGCAGTTACCCACCAAGGCATGGACACCACAACACAATCTCCCCTGGAATGCTGGGAGAGCCCTAACCAGCCAGGCCTGGCCTCGTCCTACCTCCCTGGCCCAGAGACAGCTCTGAGAAGATGCCATGGAGACCCCTGTGGTCTGCAAGGGGTACAAACAGCAACTGAGGGCAGGTGTGGAGCCCACCAGCCTCTGGAATGCTCCCATGGGGTCCCGTTCTGTGAGGAAGATGGGTCAGTGGTCCATCACTAGATGGACAGAGGTTTGTGGTGTCAGGGATTGAAGGCACCAGCTCCATGGTGCAACATGGACAGGGCCACCCTGCACCAGAGGGAATGCCACCTGCTCTGAGCTAATTTCTGTGGTGCATCACAGCCTGTGTTTGTACCCCTATTTACTGCCTTCATCTTGAAAGAGATCAGGAAAGGTACACACACCTTTCCAACAGAGTAAGGGTCTTCTTTCAGCTTGGAGTTCTGAGGTGATTTCTGTTGGGATCACTTTCTCATTTTTAAGGTCTATGGGGAGGGTTTAAAAGGTACTAGTTTAGGTTTCCTTCCTGCCTCTTTTTTATCCAAGTAACATAATTAAATAAACAGATAAATCAATACATGTGTAAAAATAGATAAATACATACTGTCTAAATATACCTGGAATCACATATTTCAAATCAATCAAGATTGGCTTACTTGGTTTGGTAGGGAATTGCCTGAATGCCCAGATGTGCAAACCTGAGCTGCTCACTAAAGAGCTGATGCTGGTGCACTCTCTATAAAAAACCCCATAAATTAGCCCACATATTGATTGCTCGAGGCAGTTATGTAAATGTTAGGGAAAACATATAGTATCACAAACTTCTAAAATCTTGCTAAAAATCCTATTCCTACACATTTTATTTTACTCTTTTCTCTTGGGATATTATTTGTCTGTAATTATTACTGGGTATAAACACATGTGAATTGCTAAAGTAATCATAATAATTAACAAAAGTTGATGAGCTCATCTTAAATATTACAGAAAAAAAAAATAGGACTTTTCTTTTGTAGATCAGTTTCAAGCCTCAAAGAAAATGACACATTTTGAAGTGTTTACTACAGACTACTTTACTGGAATAGGTAGATACAAAAATAGATCAAGATTTATAAAAAGCTGTAGCTACTTGGCTGAAAATAGTTCTACTTTTTACTCAGACAGAAACTAATAAGTATGTCTGAGTCTTATTTTTCTCCCAGTTTCTGGGTGCTCATTGCTCATTAAATAGTTCACATTTTTTGTATAGACAAGAAAAATTGTTGTCTGTTTTATTCTGAATTAGATCTATTCCTATTCCAAGGAAAACCAAATTGTTTATATCTTTTTTCCCAAGCTTTTTGTTTTATGGCTTTGAGAAAGCCAGTTTCCTCAAATGTTCTTATGGTCAGCAGTGGAGACCTTGATGGGAATTGCAGCACCTGGATGTCCTTTAGGTGACACTATCCACATGGTAGGAGGGGTGATGTTTAAGGCCTGTTTGAGCAAGGTCAATAAACATATAAAAATGAAGTGCCAATGATAGGTACATATATAATCCTAAATCAGTGGAATAACTCAGAGTTAATGTTACCTGCCACTCTGACTCATGTCCCATAGACTTTTGTAACTTTTTTCTGTGCTAAGCCTGAGAACAAGTTTTCTTCTAATTAAGCTTTTATGCTCTCACCGAGCGCTTTTTAGCTTTCAATATGTCACTTACTGCATGCACATCTTCTAACCTTCCAAACCCACATCTTTGCCAGGCTGCCAATATAAAATAAAGTTCTGGATCTTTCCCTCAAGCACTTCCTGAAGTCTTTTTTTTTTTTTTTTTTTTCTGTCATTATATAAAGCACTATGGTGATCTTTCTTTTAAGCTTGCCATCTGGATGTCATTCTTGATTTTGTCTCTTTTTAAATATGCATATTCAGGCTAGACCTGAAATGACGCAGCTTCTTTCTATGCAACGCTTCTAAAAGCTGTACTTTCTTTCCCAGCTGCTACATCAGAACTTTGGTCATAGCTACATCATCTCAAGTCTTGGTATTTCAAGTTCTTCCTCTCTGTTATGAAATCCCACATTTTCTACCTCCCTAGGGATATAAAAACTAATGCTGTGAAATTTATTTTCCTGGCTGCATGGAGCATTCCAAACTCCCTTTTGAATCATCTTCCCCTGCTGCCTCCTATCACTCACAGGTTTCTTGTCTTCACCTGCTGGGTAAAGTGCCTCACCACTCAAGTCTTTCCCAGGTTAGCTGATCTTGAAGTGAATCCTGGTGTGTGTAGTGTCCTCATCTCCATGTCTTTATTCACATGTACATAGTTTTCCTTCCGAAACCAGGGCTCACAGCAAGGGCTGCTCCTGGGGGAAGACAAGGGCTGACTTGAGTCGGGGCTCAGGATGCAGGAAGTAGATGTTGGCACTTCCAGGGCTGGATCTGCCCTAGCTGCCCTGGTTTTAGACTGTCTCTATACTGGATATTCTCTCCCTCTACCTGTGTTTATACAACAAAGAGTAAACAATTCTTACTGACATCTTTGGGTGCAGTTACAAAACTACAAAGCCCACCGCTGTTCCTTAATTGCAATTCACCCCTGTTTTTCTGAGATCACTGCCTTGTGCTTTGAAAGAATATAACTCTGTTTATGAAACTAGATTTCAAAATCTACAAATGCAAAGAATTTAACAGTAATTATTTTTGCAATACAATCTTTTGATCATAAGAGATGATTGTGTTATTTTAACCCTTTGTCATATATGTCAGTGTTGTTAAAAGAACATTTTCTTGCAGAAATCACAAGATCCGATAGCTATATCAGTGAGAATACTGATATTGTTTTCAGAATACTGAATTTGGTTTAAATTATGTATAATGAAACTGAAACCTAAAAGAATAAGGGATAATAAAAATATTTGGGTTTCTATGTAACTTTGAATCATGAAATCAGATATCCTATTCAAATAGTTTACATAGAGATTAGCGTGTTCTTAAAACTCACTTAAAATCTGCTTTTCACGTCACTGCCATTCACGGCAGTGGAGTTTAATGGTTACTGTACTAATAGCCAACTGTGACATTATAGCTGTATTTTTATTAGAAAACACCCAATTCTTGATAAATTAGCTGCTGCTTCACTTCATCATAGCCTGTACTTTTGATTTTTCTTAAGCTAGAGAATGTAATTAAGAATTAGGAGACTTGTCCTGCTGGATTAATACTTGTACGGGTCCCTGATCCTGACAGTGGCCAGTAATTGATTTGTAGGCGAGAGAACACCAGAACCAGGACACGTGGGAAGAAGCTGGGTTCTTTGTTTAGCCAACCTGCCTTCAGGCTGCCAGTGCTTTAGAGACCTCCCGAGTCAAAACTGCGTCCCTGGCCGCCGTGCTTAGTAGCTGCTTTATGCTGCCTTGTGCTCTGTGACTCTGTCTAACCTTTTGTCACTCACATGCAGTTTCGTTTTCCACAGCCCCTTGCGGCAGCGACTTCCACAGTGCCATTGATTGTGTCTGTGGAAAACAGTATCCTTTTTTGTTTGTTTAAACTTGTTTCTTCCTACTATCACTGGGTGTCCCTTAGTTCTCCTATTTTGAGGCTTTCTCTTGTTGAACTTCCCTGTGCTGCTTAGGAATTCACAGACCTCTCTTTTATCTCCCTCTCACTTATCTTTTTTCCGAACTGGAAAATATTAGGCTACGTATTCTCTCCTGTGTGAGTTGTTCCTTATTTCTGATCGGCCAGGGCAACAAGGAAACGGCTGTGAAAAAGCAGCTTATCACTACAGGAGACTACCGAGGCAACTGAGCCTGAGTGCCGGCATTCCTCTTCCAAAATACTGTTGTGAATCCCGGGGACAAAATATCTCCTCTTTGTACAGTTACAGCATTAACTCACAAAGTATCGGTTTGTTTCCCGTGTGTCGGACACTCTTCTCCACTGAGACAGAATGGGTGTTGAAGGATGTTGTTCTTGGTTTTAAAGTTTTGGGGTTTTAAGCAGGGAAATACAGTGAAAGACTTGCAAAGCACAGCATGACAAATTGGGAAATAGTGGAATTAAGATTAGGCTACATCATGGATTTGCCCTCTTGTGTATATATGATATCATGCTAGTTCTTAATTAGCTCCACAAACTGCGATTTCTCTGTGGATCTCTGTCAGCCACTGCACAGGGCAGTCAGTGCTGTCCTGGGTCTGTGGAGGGAAGGAGGCTCCTGCCTGTGGGACCCTCCCCTCACTTGGTGCAGAGCTGAAATGTGTGTTGAATATTGAAAGTCCGGGTTTCTTGGGCGAATAAGCAGGAGTCTGCATGGATTGCTGTCCCTGCCTCCCCACACAGCTCCGGTGTTGTACTGGGCAAGTCCCTTCAGCAAAGATTCCCTGCACGGCTGCTACATCTGAGGTTTTGTTTGCAGGGAGGAGGAGCGCGTCTGCCTTGCTGATGTGATAATGCCATTCAGAAACATGATAACAGCTATCGGTCGTTCTGTGTTGGCAAAAGGATGCACGTGTGTACAGGTGTGTAAGATTACACATACATGAGGTCATTGCTTTGTATCTTCACAAAACGGGGAGTGGAAGCAAAGAAGGAATTCCGTGAAAGTAGCAAAACTTCTGCTTGTTTGTATTATGGCCACCTGCCGAGTGTTTTGGGTGTCCAGAAACATCCTGGGCAGTAAGGTATTACCCAAAGAGGCAGGACACCACTGGAAGATCACAGCAGCCTGTCCCCAGCCGAGGTGGTGGAGATGCGAAGTACCAGGGTGAATTCACCACACACTGAAACCAGAGCGCTCTGACCAGGCACAGAAAGGGATGAATATGGGGCTGTGACACCCAGCGGTGGGTGACACTTGGAGGAGAGGCTGGACTTGATCTGAATTGCCTAAATGAGTGAGAAATCCATTCACGTGCATGGTCACAAGAAAACCTGAAGAGGAGTGGTGAAGGGCTATAGCCACTACGACTTTTTCCCATTTTTCCCTCTTGGCGGGAAGCGACATTAGCGACGCTTTGGCTTTAAACCTCTGCGCCTTGGCTCGGCATCTGTACGCAGGGTCACCAACACCTCCCTCCGCATCCCGTGGGTACCCCGAGCGGCTCATTAATGTTGATAAGGCACTCAGACGGGCGCCCCATCGAAGCCCATGAGGACGTCGCTAATTACCTCCGCGGCGCGCTGTCTGGCGGGGGGGCAGAGGGGACACCCGGGGGCTGCCACCGCCCGCACGGCACAAACACGGCGGCGTGGCGGGGCCGGGCACCCCTCATGCATATGCGAGCAGGCATTAGCACGGCGCTGCCCGGCCCCGCCCCCGGCGGCTGCTTGTGCCGCGGAGCCCGGGCTGGCCGCGCCCCTCGCGCCTATCGCGCCCTCATTAGCATGTAGATAAGGGCGCCCGCCCCTCCCGCATAGCCGGCCCTCATGAGCGCGGCGGGAGCGCCCCGCCCCCGGCGGCCATTAGTGCCGCGGCGCCCTGGCTGCGGGGGCGGGCGGTGCTGAGGCTCCGCTCGGCGCTGCCGCTCCGCACGGCGGGGCGGGCGCTG
>VZRO01004075.1:159302-216014 GCA_013397915.1 Daphoenositta chrysoptera | reverse complement strand
GGGACAGGCAGGGAGAGGGGTTGGGGGAGGGATGGGACAGACAGCCACTTCTGCAGCGGGTTAACCACGGAAGATGATGTGTGTACAACTGGGTGCAGCCTTGTGCAATGGGGGGGAAGTTAACCCGTTCCGGGGTGCAGGCTGAGCCCTAAGGGTGGTTGCTCCTCTTGCAGAGGGCACAGGGAGAGTTGTGAAATGCCCCCTGCGTGTAATCCTGATGAGCAAGTCCTGGTCTCTGGAAAGAGGGTGTTCAGCTGAAGTCTCTCAGAGGTCAGACTGTGTCAAATCAACTAATGGAGCGAGAGGTTTGATTTCTTTCAGGTTCAGCTTGTAATGCCAGGGCAGCTCTTAAGTTTTTGAGCTCTTGTGGTCTTCTGGCTGTCCAGCTACAGTAGGTGCCTGCACATCTCTGAGAGTGCCTGGCAGTGGCTTTGCTCTTTGATCTGTCCTGAGAACATTACTTAGTGCAAGGAGATGTTTTAAATTGAGTGCTTTACTTTCATCAAGGATGTTTAAAACCTGAAGCATTTCTGAATTCCTGTATCTGTGACCTAAATCTACTAACTATAGAAAGTGTTTTGTCTCACACAGAGTTTCTGCTTTGTTTCTGTCTTGCTGGAGCAGTAGACCCAAATATATTGCTGCAGACATCTCAACTTCTTTGAATTTAAAATAGACGCTTGAAAGCTCAGCTTTTGAAGTAGCTAAAGACATGTTTTCCTGTTGCTGTCCAGAAGTTTTTGCACCCATTAGAATGGATATAGTGTCTATCAGGTAACTGAAGGATTTGACAAATTATTTTTCTCTGTAAAACTATTTTTAGTTATGTATATCCTACAAAAGTTAATAAAATTCACTAGCATTTGTAAATTTGAAATTGCAGTGTCCGTGTTGGTGGGACTGTGTGGGAAAAGAGCCTCACATCTGAAGTAGTCGACTTCCTTGTCCCATAATCTGCCTTCTGCCGAGTAGGTTACATTCCACACATTTTTAATAGTGGCTTCCCCTCCTCCTTAGCTGCTTTGACTTGTTTTGTGGGAGGGCTTGAATATTTCAGCTGACACACCAGAGGTCTTCTCCCAAAAAAGGAAACTGATAATAAAATTGTTCACTTAGAGCAGAATTTGAAATTAATCTGGTCTCTGCTGATCTGGGTGTCTGTTTATTGGAATTGTGGCCTGGGGTTTTAAAATCCAGTTGAATTGCGGATTTTACTCGAGGTTTGAGTTTTTGATTTTTTTTTGTAGCTTAAGAGCTTAAATTGCACCTTGTAATTCTATCTCCTGTGCATTTCTTCAATTTACAAATATTCTGAAGAAGGTAAACAAAAACCCTGCATCTCTTGAGCTGATCTCCTGCAAAAGATACTGGCTGCCTGCCTGCAGGAGGGAAGGTGGTGATCTGGAAGAATTTGTTCAGGGTGATTTCAGAAGATGAATAATTTAAACTGCAGACACTTGCTTCAGACTAGATAATTGAGGCTGGGTTTTCTAACAGCTGAACAGCTTATGTTAAAACTTAAAAAATTCCCTGCAGCACATGTACTTTAGGGTAGCTGTTTTGTACATGAGTTAATCCCATGCCAGTTGAGTAGTCTGAGAAATTTAAAAGTATCTCAGCTTTTCCCCTGTGCTAGGAGTTATGAGATGCTACTGTGACTGCCTAGCACTATTCACCTAGTTATTTATTGTCTTTTTGTAATTTCTTCCTGGAATGGATTAAGATACCTCTGGTCTCTCCTCAGTCCAGCAAATACATGATGGATACAGGGAAAGGGACTCGTGCTGCTTTATTTTCCTGGACAAAACCCTGTGTTTTGTTACTGCTGACTAAACATCTCCAAGTTGGAGCACTGACTTTTTGTCAGCTTCCAGCCTGTGCTTTGAAGTGTGTGCTGTTGCAAATGAATGGCTGCCTGCTCTCCCAGCAGTGGGCTGTCACTGCGATTCCCGGGAAGATATCCCCCGATTTGTTTTTATGTCTTCAGGATCTGACGGTCATTTCCTAAACCTGAAGCATGTGGGCTGTCAGTGCCAAAATGTATTTGAAGAGGGCTT
Source organism: Daphoenositta chrysoptera (assembly GCA_013397915.1). Lineage (NCBI taxonomy): Eukaryota > Metazoa > Chordata > Aves > Passeriformes > Daphoenositta > Daphoenositta chrysoptera. Next base: position 213,957 of record VZRO01004075.1, on the reverse strand, counting down.
TGTTATAACTCTGCTTTCCTGGTAAAAAAAAAATAAGTATATGTATATATATATACAAAAACCAGCAATGCATTAGTGGGCTTTGATTCTGTTCCACATGTTTGTAACACATACAGTCCCTCTAGGCAGCTCTGAGTTTTGGTCATTATGAAAGGTTGAGTTTAACACATGCACAGGAAATGAGTCTTCTAAGACTTATGACTTAAATTAAAATACTTTCTAATGCTGGAAGAAAGCTCAAAAGAGAAACTACTTGCCTTTAATTGGTAGCATCCACCCTGTCTTTGTAAATAACATCAGCTTTGCAGCCTGTTGAACGCTGGCAGAGCTGTGTGGTGCTAATGCTGAGATCAGAGGTATGTTCACACTCTGCTACATCCAAGTTAAGCAGCAAGAACATAAGGTCTTCTGAAGGGTTTCTGCTTGCCACACTGATGGACTGCCTGTCCAGAGACTTCACCTGTGATTACTGGAAATCTGAATAGCCCATTATTCTAAGTATCTTGAAGCTGAAGAACCTGTTTCTAATCTACAAAAATTGAGAGGAACTAATGTGCTGTCCTGTGGTTTTTGGTGCAGAAGGCTGTCTGCCTGTGCATTCCACGCTCTGTTTTCTCTTCACTGAATGCCTTAACCACAAGATCTCTACTGAGTTGAATATGGGAGCGGAAATAGCAGTAAGGGTTTTTTTTAAAAAAAAAAAAAGCCAACAACAACAAAAAAAAACCCCCTCTGATCAAACCCCATGCATTCTAAAGCTGCCTTCTGAAAGTAAACAAATTGAAGGTCTTTGCATACTGCTCACACATTTTAAGATGGCATTTGCTGTACTGCTGCCTCTTTATACCTTTAAATGAAGCATTTGCAGGAGTTCTTTGCTCAAGAAAGCAATCAAGTAATGATGTTCTCTGCTTATTTGAGACCATACTTTATTATGTGTGCCTGTCAGACCAGGGAACAATGTTGCACATTGCAATTTGAAATTAGAGGTTGCTCTGTAGATGAGTTTCCTAATGAAAATGAGTGGCTGTAGATGATGGAGTATGTTCTTTCCTTCAGGGCAAGATGTTTTAAGCTGTCTTCCCTACTAGATGTATGGTAAAGCCACTTTTTCATGTGCTGTTACCCTGTTAGTAGCAGGTTAGCAGGGGTTGGAGTTACGAGTTAGTAACAGTGTGGAAGGACTGTGACATGTAGTGAGTCTGGCTAGTTTGCTATGAGTTCCTTATTTCTGTACATGTTCTGAACCAGGCTTGGGTAATTAACTTGTTAGCTACTCATTTCCTGTCAATGTGAACTTGCTTGCACAGAGAACAACTTGAATTTTGTTTGTTTCTAATGTTTGTGGATTTTATAATTACTGCATTTCATGCTAGAAAAGCTCTTGGGTTGCCTTCTTTCTTTTTGCTCTTTGCATGGGGTAGCAAGTCCTTGTGCTGTGTCTTCTGCACTCTAGAATCAGGCTCTGCAGGATTGTGGCCTCCAGAAATGAAGTGAGGAATGGAGGGATTGCTTTGGAGAGAACCAAAAAGCAAGTAAGAGCAGCCAAGAGCTACATTTCAGGAGTAATGGCTCTCCTCCTGGAAAGCCTTACAGGACTTGTCAAGTTGAAAGACTGTAAACTAACATAGTCTGGCTGATTGTGGCATGTAAGTATCATTTGGCATGTTAAGATGATGAACAAAAAGGATCTTCCTTGTTAAGTTGGTTTTAGACGGGAGAAATCTAGAACTTTGTGCTGTTTATGGAATTCATACTAGTACCCTCTTTTCTGAGCTTGCTATATGCCTAAAGAATGTTGGTCTAACATAGTTTTCAAAGGCGAAATATTTAGTAATAAACAAATCAGAGTTACTTTCGTAGCAGTGGCTGTTCACAGGATCTGTCCTGAAGAAGGTAGCTTACTCCACTGCAGATTTGTTACAAGTTAGTAATCATAAAATCAGAGAGAGAGAGATAGCAGCTGCTAGTGGAACCAGCTTGTCTGAAGTGGAGTAGAACTAACATGATCAAGTTATTTTTCATCAGCCCTTGTCCTTCTTGCCTTTGATCATCCTTGTACGTGGTGTAGACAATATGTTTACCAGTGCTTTTCATGGCCTATATTCATCTGATGTGCACCTCTCTTTTCCAGATAATAATGCTTTTCTCCTCAACTGATGTCTGTATAAAAGAATAATGTACAGACAAGTTGGCCTGTATCTTCTAATGCAAATGAAGTAAAAATCATGTGGTCTGGCTGCTCTGTGCAGGCTGGCTTGTAAGTTTAGAAAACAAGTTTATTTGAGAATTTATGTAAATTCTTTGTAAGAATGAGTGCACATGGGGCAGAAGGGAAATCACCTTGCTGGAAACCCCCGGAGCAGATCTTGACTATTTGCTGTTACTGAACTGAAGTATTTGAATTTGAACCCTTAGTTTTTAAGTTCACACTTCCAACAATCTAAAAATCCCAAAGCCTGCCAGTCTTCTTGAGGAGGGTATGATAAACTGGTCAGTGTGAGAACAGGGTAGGAGAAAAATTAATTCTTTGTATTTTTAGTGGTGTCCCGTCCTAATTTTCTCTTAAAACTTGAAAGCCTGCTAAAATGCTAGATTGTTTTATTCAGAACAGGAATAGCAGCAGAGGGAGAGAAGAATCTATTCCCTTCAAGTGAAATTTTTTTTAACAGTTGTTTTTGAGGTTTGTGTGGACCTACCTGGGTGACTCCAAAGATTTAGCTGTGCTACTCTTAGGAAATGGCAACAGAAAACTGAGTTCCAATCTGTTTAAATAAGCACATAAAGTTACAGTTTTGCAAAAGGATGAGAAAAATACTTTGTCTAACTGAATCGAGCTGAGATGTATTGTGTGTAGTCTGATGTTGCTTCTGCCCTCTTCTAGTTGGGATGGGGCATTTCCCTAAAGCAAAGCATGTGACAGAGCAGGATCCCTCAGCCAAATGTCTTTCCTTTCTGTTGATGGTTGGTCTGCTCAGCCTTGGGATTCCAGCAAAGGCCGTACTGTAGAGATACCATCTTGTCAGGATTTGTGTACCTGCAGCACAGATGGTGCCCCTGAGGTTTTTATTATGAGGGTCAGGTGAAGAGCAAGGGAAGAGTGCAGGACGTTTCTAGATTCAGTGGAGGGTTGCATGCTCTTGATGCTCTCATGTTCTGTAGATGCATTTAATAGTTTTCAGAGAGTTTGCTGCTATACTGTAGGAATAGCATTTTGATGTTAAAGCCCTGTTAGCTGTATTAATCTGCTTGCCCAATTACTTAAGGAAAGCTGTGTAAACAAGCTTTAGATGACAGAACTAAGAGTGGAGAACGACTGTCTGAGGGTGTGTGGCTGGGTCGGTGTATGGAGCACTTGTGCTTCAAACAAGGAATTACAAAACCCATTGTTTCATGAGAAAAGGTCTTCACTGGGGAGTTCAGGTTCAGCCTGAGCATCCAGCTCTGGAAGGAAATTAGGCACTGTTTCTCTTTGGCAGTTCATGTGCTTCTGAATGAGAAATGTTTGCTCTTAATTTGATCTTTAAACTCTTCTTCCACTTGGAGGAACTTCACTCACAAATGGGTAGAGAACTATTCTGGAACCTGCTCTAATGTACTGCTAAATAGGATGTTGGAGAAGAAAATACTAATCCGAGAATTTCAGTGATCCTACGGTCTATGTGACTCTAGAAAATGCTTGTAGCTCAAGCTGTGAATTCCTGAAATAACGATGGATTGCCTGTAGATGTGGTGTTTGATACAAATCATGTTTTTTGTCTGTTACTTAGAATCAGCTCCACCATGGGAAGTGATGGAGCAGTTTTACACCGAGCACCAATCTTTCATTTGCCTTCTTCACTGCTACCATAAATGGCCATACTGTAAAAACATTTGTTGACTGTGTGTGGTGTTTGATTGTGTAGCACCTCAGCTGAATGTTTGCTTGCAGTTTCTTGATGTGGTTCGCCATAGATGTGGCTTTTTCAAATGTGAAAGTAGGTGTTTGCACATAAAACTAGTTTGTGGCATGAAGTAGATCTTAACATATTAGAGCAGGTCTCCCAGCATGCATCTTGAGTGTGCTGTGTCTCTGGGTTTTAATGGAATCAGGATGGTCCCTTACAGCAGATGTTTGGCTTTTTTGCTTTAGTTATAAGAGCATGTAGTTTGGGGTTAATTATATTCTCATTGAGGTAGAACAGTCCTTGCCTTTAATATATACATGCTCTAACAGTGCAAAAGCCAGGATTAACATCCAACTGGGTGGGTCCTCCAACTCAAAAAGTCACGTGAAATATTCATCTAACAATCACAGAATCAATTAGGCTGGAAAAGACCTCTGAGATCATCAAGTCCTTGATGCCTTCGACTGATCACTGCCTTGTTACCTAGACCATGGCACAAAGTGCCTCATCCAGTCTTTTCTTGAACATTCTTAACATTAACATCAACACCATAGATATTAATGTTAGTTATCTCTATCCTTTTTCCATTCCATGCGGAGTCTGTGATAATTCAAAGCCAAAGATGAACTCCCTCTGAGATTTCTGCATGTTTCCCTGCCCTGTGAGTGGGGTGATGCTGACTAAGAGTGGTACTACACTCGCAGGTGCAGGGGCGAAGGGGAAGAAGCACAGTGGTTGGTTTTAGTACAACCAAATGTTTTGCTGATAAATAAGGTGTTTTTTTTAGATGGAAATAGTTACTTGCTTAAATATGTAGACTGACTACTGAGGGCAAAAGCATTTTTAATAACATTTGAAGACATAAGTGTGTTTCCATTTGTGACACTCTTTTGACTTGAAAATCTGCAGTTGCTGAGGCTGAAAATTCTGGCACTGCTTAAGAGCATTTTAATTGTGCTTACTGGGGCTTTAGGATCTCTTCCTTTTCCCTGTAGATCAGCTAACAAGCTAATTTAGCAAGACAGTGCTTATAAGCAGTTCTGTGCTATGAAATCTTACTCACATGTCAGGACCAGCAATGGTAAAACCACTCAGTAGTTTCTGGTTCCTGGAATTTGACTCTGTGCACATTTCCCCATATATATGTTACAACAATATTGGTCACATTGTGCTTTTGAAGTCTTGCCTAATTGGGAGGATAATGCTACTCAAGAACTTGCCTCTATCAAGCTCCCTGGTGAATATTCCTGTTGTGAATGATTTGGCTTCGTGTTTGCCATGCTGCTGGGGTGGGCCTGTGTGTGGCACTTGTGTGGTGGAACAAAAGGATGGCTGTCCCTGTATCTTCTGCCAGGAAAGCATCTCTCCCTTGCTTGTTCTGTGATTCTGATGTTGATGTGACTTCATGCACACTGTAAAATAACTCAGGAAAGATAGGTACTGCCCTGTGTGATACTCTGCAGCTGACTACAAGTGAGTATGGATTTAGAGGAGGTGCACAGACAGTGTTAGGGTTGCACATAAGCTTTGTGTGTCTCTCTGCAAATGTGCTGATTTAGAAGTGAGCTCACTGAGTAACCTTGTGCCACTGAGGTGCAGGGTCTGAAGATACTGCAGGACAGCATGTTTGGGTCGACTTGTGGGACACTGATGCAGAACATGGACTGGAGCCGTAAATTCTAAGTCTTCCCAACCATGAGTCGGGTGGTTTGGGTTTCCTCGTTGTTTTTATTTATATTTAGGATAAAACTTTCTCTATTACCTCTTGTGTTTCTCCTAAGAACTTCCACTGTCTGTCTGTAATGTAGAAGTTCCAGTAGACATGGCTTTGCTTCTGAAAAGTCAGAAATGAAGTGCTACATAGCCTGTTGTAAACAATCCTCATGCGCTGCACTGTGCCTTAGCCACTTGATGAGAAAACCAGGCTGAGCTACGCTGTTGTCACATGGGAAGGAGTAATAACCTTTGATCTTGAAATCTGCTGCTGTTGGTAGTGAGAGAGACTGTGAAGACATTCTTCAAGGACATTAAGATTAAACTTCTCTGCAAGCACTGATTAGGCTGGAAAGGAAGGCATTGTACTCCCCTGGTATCTGTGATGGAAAATACTCTGTATTGCTTTTTTCCAAAGTGGTGTGTCCAGCTGAAACTTTGTTTCAGTTACACCAGTCCTCACTGCAGCCTCCGTGCACTCCATGTATTGGATTTCTAAGCTTTTGTTCTTCCAGAAACCTGGAATTTTGAGGATAGTGCCATTAATTTGAACAATTACTTCTGAAACAGTGTTGTCCACATGTGTGAGACTAGCCTCTGTTTAATATACTTGTGCATTCTGACAGGCATCATGCCTGTTGTGATCTCAGGTCAGCCCCCATCCCTGAAATAGCTGTGTTGGGTATCTCTCTGCTCACTTGGGGTAGGATTTCTCCATCTCGCTCCAAAGGTGGAGTGACTTACCACATTGCTTTGCTAAGTTCAGTTTACAGTGACTAAGTCTGAGTTCTTTTTCTTCCCATCGGTCAGAATCGGATCTGTTGAACACCGTGCCCAAGTGGTTGGACAAAACAAAGCCTTGTGTGCCAGGAAGGTCTGAACACACTGTCCCTAGCGTGAAAAGGCTTACGCAGCCTGCCCTGCCTTGGAAGAGATCCCCTTCCTTCCTTTTCACTCTCACAATTAGGTGGGTTAACCTGACACCTTAGGTTAGAGGCACGATAAAAAATACTCTTAAGCTTTTTGTTGTTTGGCTCTAAATCCCAAACTGAGGTTATGAGTGCTTCTCCTTGATGTGTCTGGGTTAAAAATCTGATGCTGAAATTCGAATCTCTTGAAAAACTTCACTTGGCAGAGGGGATGTGAAGGTTGTGGAGCTTGTTGCTGAATTGGGAGTGAGTGGCATGAAGTGCTCTGTTCTCCTTCCTGGTCCCCGTGGGAGCCCATGAGCTGGTCCAGCTCAGAGCAGCCAAATCTGAAAGTACAGATCACATGGAAAAGAACACCTATTGACCAGTGCAAATTCTCCTTCTTTCTGAGGTTTTGCTGCTTAGTCACAAACTTCTGAGAAATGGTTTCGGGTGGCAGAAAGCACATTTTCATCTTAGAGTACAGCGTGATTGATGACTGATAGGGATGTGCGAAAACACCCTGGGTACTCCCGACTGCTGAGCTGCTGGGCCTGCAGCGTGGGACCAGTGGGCCTTGGGTTGGTCAGCCTGGCTTGGTGTGGCTTTCATGCCCTGTCACCGTGGTGTGTGGAAAACTTTAGAGACTGATGTGTTAGAAGTGTGTGTTTAGTACGTTATTGCTGTTGGAGTTTTTAGCATGAATTTCTTGTTGATAGCTTGCCACCTGCAAAAAAAAAAAAAAGCTGTTCAGACACCCTTTTCTAAAGGAAAGTTACCCAGTGTGTTTTCATTTTAATTGATTTTGCAGCACATTTTACCATTATAATATATGCACCATGCAGCTTCTGATGCTGGCACTCCTGAATGATTAACACTCTTTGAAGGAGTCCATTATTTCATGGGTAGGCAACCAATTATTTCATTATCATTTAAAATTGTCATGTTCCAGGATGACTGCTATGTGTTTTACTGAGTTGGGTGAGGATCTGGGGGGGAAGGCTAGTAATTATTAGCCTTGCTAATGAAAATAGATGGCTAAATAACACTTACACAGCTGTAATTTCAGCATTCCTGACACTTCTGGTTATGACACTTGCCAAACTTAAAGATAATAGGAATTGTCTTTAGTCTGCAAAATTAGTCTAGACAGTCTAATCTAAGGCCAGAAGGTTGGTGTTGAATAAATATGTAATTTGGGCAAATAAAGCTATTAGAGCTGTGCTTATCTTCTTGAAGCAATAGTTCTTATTAGATATAAGTGCTATTTTATAGCTTTTTCCTAAATAATTAGCTTCTAATGATCAGTCAACAAATCTTTAAGAAATAAAGCACTCAAGACTTTGCTAATGAAACTGAATGTTTTTATGTTGGATATTGTCCAAGCTGGTGTTCAAAAATTCCATTGAATTTACTGGTAATAGAAAAAGCCTCATAGGACAGGAACTAGTGTATTGCTATCAATGCCTACAATGATCTGGCAGTGTAAATAAAATGTGTTACTGGGTCTGAAAGAGTCATCTCAACGTTTTTGTTTTCCATCAGAACAAGTGGTATGATCAAAACTTCTGGAAGCTTTCATTCTTCGGGTTCAGTCCCTGTTTGGCACTTAAATATTTAAGCAAATTGTGTATTAAAAAAAGTAGTTGTATATATTAAAGTTGTATGAAAAGACATCTTTTAGTGATATTGTATGAACTTTATTAGGGTGCCTGGACATATAAATGTGGTTTGCATGGCTAATATTTATTTAGATGAAGGATTTTTATAATTTTTAGGTGGCAATTTGAACTTTCTGATCTCCTCATCATCCTGAAGGCAGTAGGGAATTATAATGGAATGTCAGGACTAGGGATGATAAAACCTCCCTCTTTTGCTAGCAGGAAGTTGCTGCAGTTTCATTGTATAGTGACATACTAGCCTAGAAATATTTAATCCTAGCTTTTCTCATTCTAGAAAACTGTAGGCTCTGGGTTTAGTGGGCTGGTCAACCTGATTGTATCTCCATGTTAAACAAATGTTTTAAGAGGAAGAATGTGGAGAATTTACCTTCCTCAGGCTTTCTGCTTGACTCTTTCTGATGAACCCATCAGAATAAGAAAGGTATTAACTTCAGAAAGTTTTGATCTTAGCTTGCTGGGGAGTCCCAGGGATCAAACATTTTCGGGTACTTAAAATGTGAAATAGGGTTTAGAGTTGCTGGAGCGTGGCTTTGTTTTACTGGCTTGTTGGACTAGAAAAACTTCTTACTTTAATTAATTTAATTAATGTAATTGTCTGGCTCCAAATGTCCATAACCTAAGCTAGACAATTGGAAAAGTCCAAGTTCATCAGAGTTACGAAGTGGCTTCTTTGTTAATAGACTGGAAATGCCCTAAACGTGGCTCTCCTCAGAGCCCCTAAGCTGAAGTCTGTTGCTGACTCTGGTATAGTTACATCTAAGTTACTGAAGAGAGATTTTAATTGACTCTAAGTCTTCTCCTCTTACTCATTCTTAGTTTATAAACCAAAATCTCTTAATTACACTGTATATCTTGAGGTGTTCTAATGATTTCACATGTATGAGAAAAGGTGTTCTGTAACTTCTGCCTCACCAGGGGATTTTTGGAGCAACCTTACTTTTTCTCTTAGAGCTGTAGTCCCCATTATCTGGTTATACACAGTCCTAAAACCAGATATGTACTTTTTAAAAAATGTCGCTGCCTTCTTGAGGAAAAACTTGAGTTCATCATGAAGAGCTTGTGTGAGCTGCTAGTTTGAAAACAAAATAAAAATACTAAAAATTTATGGATGAAAAGATAGTGTGTGTTGAATGTTTTAAACATTCCTTGAATTACGAGTGGTTAAGAGGAGGAAGATGAAGTACCCGGTGTGTTCACAGTTCCTGCACATATTTACTGTGAAGCAAAAATGAAATTAAATTAAATCAAGACTCAACTATACTTGTAGTATAGAACGTGCTTTACAGTCAGACATGTTTCAACTTGAGAAATTGCAGAGCTGCCTTCAAAGAATTTTGTAGGTGCTTACTGGCATTAAAGGGCATTAACTCAAGGCATTACAAAGAAGTCTTCTCAGACAGTGAAAGTGTACCTTCTCTGATCTTGAGCAATGAAAGCTGCACCACCAGGAAGTACTCAAGAGGCCAAAGTATAGTGCACATACTGCCTAAAACAGGTCTCTCTGAGAGTGTGCTTGGTGTTTGGTGTGGTTTGATTTTGAGAATTCGAAATTGGAGGGAAATGTTCACAGGCTGGCGAGCTGCTAAAACCAAGTTGCTGTCCCGTGGGGAGAGCTGTGAGCTGGGAACTGAAAGGAGACCTAAGCACTGTGCAGATTCAGTTTGAGATTAAAAGGTGAAAGCTGTCTTTAAAAAGTATCAATCGGCTCTTTTTAAAGCACGTTAATATTTTAAAAGGTGTTCACATGCATTACAAAATATATATGAAAAGAAAACCCACTCTCTTCAGTATTAACGTTATGTTCATGTAGCCAGCATCCACTCTGTCCGTAATTAGACTCAGAGAATCCTTTAGATTGGAAAAGACATTTAAGGTCATCGGGTTGAAGCTGTATTGGCATCTGATGATGTGTTTAAGTTTGGCAGGGTGTTAGCAAAAGGGCATGTAACTTTTTCAGAAAAGTAGTTTTAAAGATTATTTTTGAAACCTGTATGATTTGAACATGCACTGAAAGGCTGTCTTAGTCAAAGTGTCAAAGACACTTTCTTTTCCCCAAGCAAATCTACTGTCTCTGGGTTTATTTTTTTTCCCCACTGGATCTTGTAATTATCTGTTTAGCAGTTACACTCTCCAGTTTTTTTACCTGTAAATCCAAGCTATTTTGCCAGCCATGCCTTAGGTGCCAGGTTTGAGGGAGAAAAAAAAAGGGTGGGGTTGGAGAAGGTAAAGCTGCTTTATTTTAAGTAGCAATTAGGGGAAGGGCAAAAATTAGCAGACAGTTTTTTAGGCATGTTGAAAGGTGTAAGAGCTGATGGATGTTCCCCATCAGTGCACAAAAGTCAGTTTGATTTCAGTCTTTCGTCTTCCTGAGTCTTGGTCCACTGCGTGGCTGCAGAATAAGCTGATGCTCCAGAACCAGTCTGGCTCTTAAATCTGTCACTCAAGTCAGTCCTGCTCAACTGGGGATGAAATCTGAAATTTCCTAGCATACAGCTGTCTGGAGAAACACCATTGGAAATGAGTGTGTTTATAGATACAAAGGCCAAGTGTTCATTTAGGAAATGCAAAAATTAAAGGTGCATAGACAGAATCAGGCATATGTGTTAGTCTTCAAATTAAAGACACTTTACCCTCCATACCCTTCCCCTCGTCCCCCATCCTGGCTCATGTTTCCCCACACCTGTGAGAGAAGCAAAACTAGTTTTGTTATTAGGCACTCTGGGTAGTGAGCAGAGCACAGCCATATAGAAAAGAGCCATGTTATATTTAGCTGTGTGCACTAAATACGCCTGTGCACTGAACACAGTTTTCTTAGGAGTTTTCTTTTTCTGATGTGCTTGCTCAGTGATCCATGGAGGGAGAGGGACAGAAGAATATGGGGCTGTGTAATAGGCCTCACTCACATTTTTAGTGTTTCCAGACTAAGCACAGCTTTTGACAATCCTTGCATTGCATAAAAAATTCAAGGGGAAGACTTACCTCTACTTAACCAAGTCAGGTGTTTATTTCTGTATCCTACTATCTCTTCTGTTGTTGAGTTGTATGTTGGCAGGGGAGTAATCTAGTGGATGTACTCTAAGGCTGCCATGGCTTATACAACAACTTTGCATTTTCCATTATGATTTTCTTCTTTGATAGAACCATTAAGGTTTGATTAGGCATGTACTTAATCATAGAGTTTGGTTTTATGTATATGTGTATTGCTATTTCTTCAGGAACAAATAAAAATTTTCAACTTGTGTATGAATTTCCAAAGGGTTTAGCTTGTACATGTCTCATGTCATCCTTCTTTCACTATAATTTTCTTCAGCTTAATCCTCTTCTCTCTTTGTGCCTCAGTTTTCACTGTTCATGAAATTAAGTGTTTCACATCACTGGGTAATGGCAGTAATTGAAGTTACAAATGACATCTGTTTCCCTGGACAGCCATAACAATGCTGACAGTACACATTAGAGCAGTGGGAAGTAGTGCAAATTGAGGGAAGCATCACTGATTACTTGAAAGCACTGACTATCTTCTAATTTATATTTCTTGGAAGAAAGGAATGGGTGCTGTTACTGTTTGTATAATTAAAAGGAAGAACCTCTTAAAGATTTGTAGGAATATGGGGTGATTGGATGATGACACACTTGGCCTTCTGTAGCATGAGGTAGTGTTCTAATCATTATTTTTTTAGTGTGGTCTTCATCAGGATAATTCTAGACCCTTGGTCTCCTATTCTCCGAATGTGCAACACCAAAATACTTGCCCTCATTCTGTAAAGTGTGACTGTTTATGCCAGCAAAGCATGCTGAATGCAGTCCTGAACATTTGTGTTTGAAATGGTGCTGGGTTGCTGTGGGTACCTCCTGCAGTCCCTTTCTGGAACTGGTTTGGATGCTGCACAAAACCTGTGCAGAGGTGGCACTTCTGTCATCAGCCCCAACAGCATCCACCTCCTGCTTCCCCAGCACCAGCCAGTTAAACCTGTCTGGAAATACTGGGTCCTGGTCAACCACCTGCTCTTGGGGAGGTGCACGTTTGCTATGGGAACAAGCTTGTCACAGACTCTCTGATTAGTGGTGTGCTTTTAGTTTGTTTGGGTTTTCTGTGACCCAAGTACTTGGGCCTCTGCATCTGTGCAAAATGCTAAATTCGTGTGTTTTGCTGTGTCTGTTCCTTTATTCTGGAATGCAGTCTGGGTTTATGTTTGCTTCTAGAAGTTACTCAGTAAGGGTTTTTTTCCTGCATGTTTTCCTTGTTTTCTAGCCAGCCAACTCAAGTCCTCTACAGAAATGACTTCTCCTTTGTGCTGTGGAAGGAGGTTTTTAAGCTCTTGAGGCCCTGAGCTGCTGCTTTGCCTGATTACCCCTTCTGCTGGGCAAGTTAGCTCTGAACCAGGGCAGCATAGTGCTTGGGCAAGATGGGTTCCTGCCACCCATCCTCTAGGAACTTGCCTGTGGTACCATAGAACCTGTCTGCTTGCTCCTCCAGGGACAGCAATGTAGATTAAAACTCCTAGAAATGGTGTCTCACCTCCTTTGCAGCCTGGAGGAAGGCACAGCTTGTCACTGGGGTCATCACAGTATAGACTTGGCTGCTCTGCCACTCTTAAGTAGAAGAGTTGAAGGCAGAGGCTGTAAGATTTCATAGGTGGGAAAACAATGGAAGTTGCAAACTGAGTTATGCAGTCAGTCATTTAGATCTTAATTCAAGGTCTGGGAAGGCTTTAATGGTGTAGCCAAGTACCTCAAACAGAGAACTGTCTGCTTATGGCCCCACTAATTGGCCATGGCACTGGAATTCTGGTCCTAACCTGTGGCACTGACTTTGTCTATGGCTTGGAACGAATGTCAGAAATACTCACTTAAATGAAGATAACTTAGGTTTCTATCTTTTTCTGGGCTACGTATTTCTGATGTGATCCGTATGGTGTGTGATAGGGCTGTAGCTGATAGTGCTGTTTGTTGTATGCCCTTGGTGAAGACCTGGCAGTGCAGGGGGTGAATTGGGCTTTTTGTTGGTTGAGTAGGTCAAGAGCAGGCACATTCTTGGTGAAGTTCAGGGAAAATGAGGTAAAACGTAGAGAAGAGATGATAGTGTAAAAGGCAGGCAAAGGAGAGACTGCCAAAAGAAATAATCTGTCAAGTAGCACAGCACAGGAGATGGCTTGGGATCATATATTTCAGGTATTTGGGAATGTATTCAAGTCTGAAGTTGAAGCTTTTGTGTTGGTGGATGCTACACATGTTTGCTTTAAGTTCTAGCATAAAAATTACAGCTAGGGAGGATTTTTGGGCTGTTTGCAATGCTCAAATTGTAAATGCTTATTTAAATCCAGAGCTGGTCTGTAACTGTAGCTGGAGGGTGGAAACCCATCTATTTCCTTGCCTTTACTGGGTTTGAACCAAAAACTTAAAACATGTGGAAAAAATTTAAATAAGCAACCAGTGGCTCTTTGAAACATTATGTGTATGTTTAGTAAATACAGATGGAGATTATAGAGACAGCAAGGATGAATATATATTTTGGCATGTACCTCTCCTTTAACTTACTCCTAGTGGTGTGCTCTCACTGTGCTGGGCTGCCTTTCATTGCAGGGCCTTCAAGCTTGGTGTAAAGAAAAAGGGAAGAATGTTATGCAGCCAGGCTCTGGACTGCAGCTTAGAGCAGCTTCCTGTCAACAACATCCTACTGCTCTCCCACCCTAAACCATAAAAGTGCAAAATAACTTAATCTCGTGGCTTTTTGGTTTGTGGACTGTTGATTACTTTATGAAGGAAGGGTAAATGTGAACAGCTGCATAAGGGCTGTGAATTGGCACTGGGGTTTTCCATCGAAGGTGTCTGTACTTAGTTGTTTTTATTAATTTATGGAGTGGGACTCGAGCTCGTAAGCTAATGGGGGAATTTCTCTGTGTGTATTAAAGGCAACATATAAATGGAGGAAGATGATAAGAGTGGGTTTTCATATCTTCTTCCTTACTAAAACACTTGAATGATTGAAACAATGATTTAGGGACTGCTATTGCCTAAAACAAAGACTGCTAGAGCAGTATTCTGTTTAATGTCATTGTTTCTATGCACTGCATGTAGAAACTCCTGTAAAGGTCAGGAGATTGTTTGAAATGTATTTTAAGATGATAAATGTGTATATAGGAATGGATTTCAGTGGTGGGTTGCCCAGCTATAAGTGATGTAGGTAGTGTGGGGATGGGGATTTTTATGTTCTTTCGGTTTTTTTTCCCCTTTGCAAAAGTCCTTGGCAGCGAGCTTTCCCTTCTCTGGACTCGATTGCCTCAGCAGTCTTAGAAAGAGAAAACCTAGAAAACCCATTGCATAATATTCTGGGTAAACTGAATTGTTGATGTGACTACTGGGCTCAACTTCTCATTTCACTTCTAGGAGATGGGTGGAAAGAGCTTTGATTTTGCTGGTGATTAAGGGAGTGGCGCAACAGGAGAGCGTGTTCAAGCTACTATCTCCTTAGAAGAAATTTATCTGCTTCTAATATTTCCTGCAGGCAGTGGCCAACTGCAGTGGAGCCAGCTGAATGAGTCGTGGCTCTTAGGATTTGTCAGAGAAACTCAACTGCTGCTGGAAGAGCGGATCTGACAACCTGGTGTGTATCAGGCCACCCCAGAGAGCCGTGCCGTGTGTTCCCTGCCAGCTCCCATCCCAGGCTCCTGCTGTAGCCTCCTGCTGTTGCTGTAGCTTAGCAGGGTGGCTGCTCTGAGGTGTTGGGGCTTGCACAGACAGCTTTCATGGAGGACACAGCGCTAGGCAGGCCTGGGTATTCCATCACTCAGGGATGTGCTTGCTCCTCTAATTTGTCTAGACTTGGCATCGGTTTGAAACAGTAGGTTGTCAGTGGTTTGTGTCTGCTGGAATTGTGCTCCTGTTAGGCTTTTAGCAGTTCTGCCACAAACTCCTTGACTTCTACAAAGTTACTTATGCTGGCGTAGGGTCTTGGGCTTGCTGGGTGTGCAGGCACCTTGCCCTGACAGCATTCAGGAGTGAAGGGATGGCCTCATGGAAGGTTTCAGGATGTGCTCTGCCATGCCTTGATTCTTTAAACACTGCCTGAACAGCAGTAGGAATGTCCATTTCTGCTCAAATTGATAAACACTGTGTCTGCTACATCTAATTTTTGTAAATTAGGCCTGACTGAATAAGGCCTGCAAGCTGTGGTTGTCGTGTTTCCTGTGGCACATGGTCCCAGTGCAATTTGGGAAGACTCCTTCAAAACCAGCAGCTGTTTCAGGCACGTAAGTCTTGTCCAGTGCCTGGAGGTAAACCACAGCACTAATTGCCTTGCAAACCTCTCCTGTAGTGGCTGTGACAGCAGATTTGGCAGCACAGCTCCATGGGAGGGAAGAAAATACTTCTAAGAGCAATTGTTCCATGGGGGAGCTCTGGCATCTGCTCATTCTGAATTTGACATGTGGCTGATGCTGCATCAGGACAACTTAATCTTGTTTCCCTTTTTGAGGGAGGACCATGTTCCATGTCTCTGTGTAATCTCACACTTTGGCTTCGTGTGTAGTTGTTGGGGTTTTTTTCTATTTAAAAAAAACAAACTAAAAAGGGTGGAGGCAATCACAGAAATGCCCTGCAGATTACAGAACATGCTGTAGTTCTTGGCCCTTGGACAGATAATGAGGAAAATAAGAAGAATCCCTCTGAGATCATTATGGCTTTCTTTTTCTGAACTCTCTTAGTGAAAAATATTGCCCTTGTGGGATATAAACTTGCTGCTTTAGGTGTTTTGCTAATACTGATTCATGAGAGTGAAATAAATCAATTCCAAATTATCCCTTTTATTTAAAAGCTGCTATCCTTTACCATTTTGTAGATGTAAAGGTTCAAACAGTAACTTTGAATTCTGTAGGATGGAGAAATGAAAGCTGAAGCTGGAGAGGGATAGGGAGTAATTTCAGAGTGCAGGCTTTATCTTCCATAATTCAGTCACCTAATGCTTTTTATAAATACCACTTTCTGTTTCCTTTATGAAACATAGGACTTAAATTCCCTTCCTTGTGATCATCCCTTTAAAGTCAGATTCTGTAAATGTTTTTATTTATACATCTGTATGTTCACGTAAGTTTCTCATTCATCTTTCAAGGTTTGTTAAAGGCCACAGAAGAATTGAGACCTTATTTACAGTTAGTGTAAATTCATTCTCCAAGTCTGTTCTTAAGCTCCTGGATAGCACATTTGGAGTCATGGATAGAGGCAAAAGAAAAGATGAAAACTATTTTAAAGACTGAATTTTTTCCTCTTTAAATCTTAAAGGGAAGCAAGGTAAAGGGATGACTTGCAGTTGAAAGAGCATCTTGTTCTGTGGTGAGTGTTTTGCTGCCTGTAGATAGGCACTTCAGCTGGGAATCCTGAAGTTCGTGTGCTGCATTTAGGATCCCATGCCTGTTGGTTTACTGGAACTTTTTTAGTTGGTTTGGGGTATTTTTTTTTGTTTTGACTGGACTGGGTGGGGTTGTGGGTGGGATTGAAGCAGGGTGACTGTTGAGCCTGGTGCCATCGATGCAGAGCTGTGTAGGTGTATCCTGAGAGGACACTGCTGTCTACTTAAAATGCAAAGGAGCTGTTCAGGGTCTCTGCTCTGGGGGTCAGCAGCTTTTCAGTGTGGTGCCAGATCTAAATGAACAGATCAAGAGCAACCTGTACAAACTCCTCCTGCAGCCAACTGCGTGATGGTTGTGGTGTACGAGGTTATAAATAGCATCCACAGCTGGTCGAGTGTGCTACAACTGGTGATGTGCTTCTCCCAGGCAGGCAGCTGCAGCTCAGTCGGTGAGCTCTGCTGGGGAACCCCTGTCCATGCTGCTGGACCAGGAGCCTGGCATGGACGTGTCCAAATGCTGGGGTCAGCTGGGTGCAGTCAGGACAGCGTCCTGCAGCCTGCCCTCATGGGCAGCTCCAAAGCCAAACTGGGCAAGGACAGATACAGCCACACAAATTATTTGCAAAGAGCAGAGTTAACTGTGTTCTGCACTGACAGTGGTGTGTCTGGAGAAGGTTAGTGGGCTACTGCTGTGATTTCAGTTCTTCCTTTTTTTTTTTTTTTTTTTTTTTTCTCTTTCTTTTTTTTTTTTTTTTACCCTGCCTTTTTGTTTTGTTTTGTTTTCCCAACCGTGACATCTGTTAACTTGACTTTGGTAAGTTTAGAGGAGCAGAGGGGTGTCTTGTGGGTATCTTTGATTTTGTGTGATGGGAAAGGTGCTTCAGCAAGGACTATGAATTTTGACATGGATAAGGAGATGTACCCTGATTTTGGGGCTATCTTAATGCAAGAACAAAGTCCCCTTTTTTTCCATCCTAGGAGCCAATATGTAGTTTCAAAACATTCCTAATTCCTTAGTGGCTCACAGAACTGAATCATGTACACAGGTGGCAGTCCTTCAGTTCTGCACAGTGAGAGTAGTGTGCTGAGTGCCTGCTGGGAGCACAGATGGGAAGGAATTTGATCAGGGTTCAGATTTGTTAGGCCAGTGCACTTTAGTTTTAGGTGGAGATAGCTTTACTATGACTGCATGCAAGCTAAAACTTCACCCTTTGAATTCTCAACTTGTCTTCTGATGGCATTGTTAACTCAGTATTCAGTACCAGATCACCCAGTCTCTAGAGGCCAGTGCACGAGTGTGCTTTGCTTCACAGTTTGGTTGATAAGCAACAGCCTGGCAGTGTCTGGTGAAGCCTTGAGCTTAGGCCATGGGTGGCACAGGCATTTCATGGCTTATTCTGCTTTCAGGGGTGTCTTTCTGGAGGGTGTGAGTGCTTAAAGTCATTAAAACCAGGAGAGAAATCCTGGGAACAAGGATGATCCAACAAACTTTATTCAGGTAACAAACCAAGTGCCACTTGTGCTCTGTGGAGCTGTTGCTAGAAATTGTTTTAAAACTGCTAGGGAATTCTAGAAACAGCTGAGAAAATCCTGGTACTTCCCAGAAATTGCTGGCTCTGGGAACAGGGGAGGAAGTCCTGTAAACTTGAGAATTTCAAAGAACTTCTAAACCATACCAGAAGTTCAGAGAAGTTATGAGAGACCTTAGAAGTCCCTAGCAACTTTCAGTTTCTAGATATTCCTGAGAAATTCCAGGAGTTACCAGTAACGTCTAGAAAATGTTAGAAATGCTGTGGGAATCCAGTTAACTCAGTGACTCTGCTAGTAATCTCTACAATTTATGAGCATTTACTAGGAATAGGAAAACCATTACTGGTTATCTTTGGCTGAAGTGTCAAATGGCTGTACATGGATAAACATTCTCATCTTCCTTAAGCTGTCAGGTGTCCAGTTTTAGCATCTCCCTCAGTGAGTGTCCTGTGTGTGCTCATCTAAGACACAAACTTGTTTTCTTCTCTGCAGTCCTACTTTGTTACGGATTATGACCCAACCATTGAGGACTCCTACACCAAGCAATGTGTGATAGACGAGAGAGCAGCGCGCTTGGACAGTAAGTACCCACCCACTGTGCCCACAAAACTAGCATTTGGAACTTCTGTTATTCCCAGGAATTTTCATGGTGGCATGAAAAACACACCTCTGTGCTGCCTTTCCCAAGTGCAATATATATGCTTTGCTTTAAAAATTTCATTTCTTGCATGTTGGTGATCTCTTTAAGGATAAACCAACAACCCTTATCCCCAAGTATATCTGAGCATTTTCCATCTGTTTTGGCTGGTCAGGAATTAGCAGAAGTCTTCAAGTGTTTTGTTGTTCAGTTTGTTTGGTAGGTCTTGAGTTATTCAGTCAGTGCAAGAACTTCTTGGGAATGTTAAAGAAATACTCAATCGTATCTGTGGAAAGTGGTTTCTGCTTAGCTATGATGCACAGGAGAGGCTCTCACAATATCTTATTAGGAGTAATTTTTTTTCTCAGTGTATCAGAACATGAAATGTAGTAATCCATTTTTTTGCTTATGTTCAGTTCTGGATACAGCAGGACAAGAAGAATTTGGAGCCATGCGTGAACAGTACATGCGGACAGGGGAGGGTTTTCTGCTCGTGTTCTCAGTCACAGATAGAGGAAGGTAAGCGTGAGGTCAAGTTATTAAAACAAACAAGTTTTAAGTTTTCTTAAATGGCATCTTACCCTTAACCGAAATAATCTCAAACAGAAACATTAAGTATGTGTTCACTCTTAGGTTGGATGTGTGATGCTCTTTCAGCACTGATGAAGACTTTTTGAACCAATTTTGAACCAATCACTTTGTGAAAGTATCTGTTTGTTTCAACAGATGACTTGAAAGCATACACAAAAAAATGACAGCTCTATTTAAGAACTTTATTACAGTCCAGAATACCATTTTCCTGGAAGTGACTGGTGTTCAGCCAGTTCTTAGAAATATCCCCTTGCCATGTGCAGCATTAAGTAGCTGGCTCTGGGTTTCTGAGTGGGTTTAGGGTATGTGCCTGCACTCTTCTGCAGGCAGTGGTCTCTCTGCTCACTCCCAGGCATTGATTGAATGGCTGCAGAGTGGAGATGAAACATCTTAGAAGCTCATGGAGAGCTATGCATAGTGGCATACATCCCTTCTAGTTCACCTTTGCATGAGGTGTCTGACTACCTAATTATATTTAATGTGACTTTTTTACTGATGATCATCTTGCTTTTAAATTTTAGCTGGCAAATTAGGTGTAAATGCCTTCAGACTATATGTCTGGAATTAAATACAGTGTCTGGGAAGGCTGTGAAGGGTATGTGATTGTCTGCAAGCATATGTGCTGAAGGTCCTTATGTAGGGATGTAGCTTTAACAGTGTTTACTTGAAAGCAGTGATTTATTTATTCATTCCCCAAAAATCCTTACTTAGGCCAGAATTAGCTTGTGTAGTATACTATCCTGGAAGGAGTTTTCTGCTCTGCTCACCTTTCCTTAAACACTACTGGAATATTCCTTACTGCTTGAACAGCATCAGTTCCTGGTATAACTTAGTTGGTAACTGGAAAGCTTTCTGATCATTTAACCCTGCCATTCTTCTGTTCTTAAATAAACAAAACTTTCCAGCTTTGATAGCTTCCCCCAAAATTCTTAGAAGTAGCTCTGGAGGTTGCCAGCTGAAATATTGATCATCAGGGTCTCTATGCTGTAGTTTGAATATTCTGGATGGAGTAGAACAGAGTCAGTATTTGTAGAATGGACTGTGGTTGCTTGATTCTTTGCAGCACATTGGCCCTGGGTCCCTATGGACTGAGACACAGTCAGTGTTTTGCTCACCCTGCAGCCCCACCTCAGCCCAGTGCAGAGGACACTGCTCACTTGGGGATTTCTTAGTTGAGTGTTGAATGGTTCTCTAACTGGTCATGCAGTGACTCCGGAGTGCCTGCAGCTGTCTGTGCTCGTGTGTCATGGCAGGGCAAGTCCAAATAGGTGACTCATCATTTCTGAGCTTTTGCAGAACCTGGGAGTCTGTGAATTAGTGCACTGATGCTCTCCTTGTGTTCTTTCACAGCTTTGAAGAAATCTATAAGTTTCAGCGACAGATTCTTAGAGTGAAAGATCGGGATGAGTTTCCGATGATTCTCGTCGGTAATAAAGCAGATCTGGACCACCAAAGACAGGTAATTCATTTGCTGTTAGTTACTGCTCACTTTCTTCCAGAAAATTCAGTTTTCCCCCCAAAACTAAACTTCCTCCCAGAATGGGAACAAACAAATGAAAAGGGTCATAGCATAGGAACTAATTCCAGTGCAAGAAACTACACTCAGTTTTTGTACTTGAAGAACCTTAAGAGCATGATGGCATTCCATACACAGCACATCTTCTGTCTGACTCAGTGGGGTTATGTTGAGACCAAATCTATTCACAGAGCTGAGAGCTTTCTGTCATGACTTGATTACTCAGGCATGAATGTGTCTAATTCCTCAGTTCTGTTACTCACCACTGCACTGTGCCAGCAGAGTGCATTCCAACACTGACTCCAACCATCCTTAGTCTTCAGTGCTCTTGCTTTTACCTTTCTCTGCTGTTATCTCTAAATTAGTAGTTGTTCACTGTTTTCTCTTTGGGCACTCTGCATAACTGACTTAAAGCTTTAAAAGTTGGAAGTACAGCAACGCAATTTCTGTTCTTTTTAAAGTACCTTGAAGTTTTGAAACCAGTAGTTTTCAACCTCACCTCTAGTCGTAAGACAACTTAAAAGATTTAGTTCAGAATGATGTAAAGGACTTTGAAATGTATTTTCCCTAGCTGCTATTGATTTTTAATGACTCAAACTAATTAGAGCTGAAATGAAAAAAATCTTAGTATAGCAGCAGGAAAGGAACAGTTGTCAAACTTGTATTTTCTTCAGCAACTGATTTGAGAAGCTTAATATTTTCTCTTGAAACAGTAAGATGACATCTAAAGCTTGGTAGCAGACACATGATTTTCTGAGAATAAAGTAAATATTACTAAAATTGGTGTAACTGATTCAAGAGTTTCACAAGAAAAACATAGCTTAAAACAAATAATGCTAAAGAGCTCAGTGGGTTAGTATGTGCACTGTTGAATTACAGTACAGAAAAGTTCCTGGTGAGTATGGTCCCATGACTGTCACAGCCTCTTTATCCTAGAAGCTGTGGAGAAGGATCATGATAAAATTAAAAGCTATGCTGAAAGATGCTGCCTTGAGAGAAATTTTCACAGAAGTAGCTCACAAACCCCTCAGAAGTAGCTTTGAGTACTCACACATTCGCAGAACAGCCTGTCCCTGAGACAGAAGCACAATTTTTTCATTCTTCAGTTACCATCATGCCCCTATCAAAATTCCCAGATTTAACCTTGCAGGTCCTGGAACATTTGTACTTCATCTCCTGCACAAATGTTGGCATAGAAGTTCTGGAGTTGAACTCTTCTGCTGATTGTAATTGCTGAAGGACAAACACCCTGATGCTTTGGGAGGGCAATAACATCATTGCTGTCAGCCCCAGCTCCCAGGATACCTGCCAGTGTAGTTGGTAATCCTGTACATCCATTTCTAGAAACAGCTGTGAACTTTGTTCCCTCTCCTCTACCCCTCCTCATGTTATTGCACCACCTCTGTTTCTCCCTTAAAGGCAGAGAGGTGCCTGTCACCTCTCCTGCTGGTCCCTCTGTCCTGTTCCAAGCTGCTTTTTCAGGTGGTGGTGGGCTGGAACACATTCAAGCTCAAAGCAGCTTTTTTCAAATTGCCTAACTTTGCAGTTTTGCTGCTTGTATCAATATATGTCTCCAAAATCTCCTGTTGTTTTTTATTGCTATATTAATTCCCTTAATTGATTAGATGCTGATAAGTATAACTTTTTGGTGTTCTCACTAACCATTTACATGGCAATTGGTGGACTTGTCGCTGCCACCATAAGCTGAGGCTTAGGCAGATGTAGCTGAGAAGATACTTCTGGGTTTGCTTAAACAGCTACTTATGTGTTCTTAACTCTTCCCTGTCTCATGGTGTGTTTCACTTGGCCTTCAGTCAGTGTGAAGGAATGGTTCAGGGATGCTGAGCTGACATAATTGGTCCCCACAAGGGAGAGGCTCCCCTCCCTCTTGACTTCACATTCCCACTCTTTCCAGATCTCACTTGAAGCACTTCAGGAGTTGAATCATCTCTCTGGATGGGGAGGAGCAGGAATGGCTTCCTGGGACCTGTGTGAGCTAAATCAGCTTGCAGAAAGATTTGAGTGCCAGTGCTGGGAGCATGGGAAGGGGTGGGACTGTGGCTTGGAGCAGAGCAGGGAGGAGTTGGGGTGGGGGGAAGCAAGTGAGACCTCGCCTTTTGGCAGCAGCAAGCATTGAGATGTTCCCAGCTGGGTGTTAAACAGAGGGGCTGTTTCTGCTCCATCATGTGAGCTCTCAATGCAGCCATCCAGTCAGTGAGGGGAGCACCTTGGTGATCTGACTGAAAACTTGTCAACTAGTCCTGCCACCAACTAAAGCAGCTAATCCAAAAGTGAGGGAAAACTTCAGCCTGACAAGCAAGGTCATCCTCTGTGGCTGCAGGTCTCTTGTGCAGACAGCTGTGGTGGGAGGTCTGGGGTCAAAGGTGAGAGTGCTCCCTCTCCTTGGCTGGGAGTGCTGGGGCAGTGGGAAGTGTGGGGTATCCCCAGGCTGTAACTTGTGGGCAGAAACACGACAAGGGCAAGTCCTCTGCAGTTCTACACTTTACCTGCTGATGTGTCAGGCCTCACTTGGGCACCTCCAAAAACCTGCTAGGTCACGCTAGTGTCACACTTATCTTTTACTTATCTGGTTCTTTCTCTCTTAACTTGTTAAATCCCAACTGTACATTTTTCAGCTTCAGAATTTACATAACATTTTTAGACATTCAGGAAGCTGGGTGTCAGTTTTTAAAGCAAAACTGCTTATACTGGGCATCTGCCTGCTTTTTCCAAAAGGCAGGAGGCAGACTAGTGAAACACATGCAACCTCTGGAAGACTGAAGTTAAAGAAAGTAATTTTGTGTGTGTTTGGATCAGCAAATGATACTCAACAAATCTTCCCAGAACCCAGAAGAGTTAAATGTGTGGAAAAGTTCTGGATGTCTCAAGGGTCTGGCCACACCTTTATCCAAGTAAATGTGTGTTGAGGCTGAACAGAGTACAGAGTACTATCGTTGTGACACCATAAATCTGGAGGCTAATGATGCATAACTAATCATCCTCGTGTGGTGGCAACTGTTTCTCAGGAAATACATGAACTGGGCTGTACAACAGAAGTGCACAAACAATTGTATGATCCTGATGAATTGTTGGGGCTCACCAAAGGTGTGGTGTAAATTAGTGGGGCTCTTATATACCAGAAACCGACTCACAAGTGGTTTTGGGAGAGGCATGAGTCAATTTGAAATAGCAATTTGTCATGGTAGTAATTGTATAGATAAATACAGTTAAGCAGCTTTCTTGTGATTTTTGTGTCGCAATATCCACAGGTTATGTTGACAAAGAAAAATGAGTCTTTAGAGGACAAGCAAGCATTAATCTTTAGAATGTATGATAAGAAATGAAGCTGTCTGTTTCCAAATTCCCCAATCAGTCACAAATTGCTGACTCTGAAACCACAAATGAAGCACCATCTCTCACTGCTCTTTCTTTAAAGTAAATGCTGTGCAGCAGTCTTTCTCTTAAATGGGTTAATTCCTTAGAACTCAACACTGGATGTTTCTACTGTAAGATAATTCAGTAGAGCACCAGATGTTTTAATAATCACCACTAGTGATGGAGGAGTAGACTTGTCAGTGCAGGTTATGTATGACTTTCTGTTGATAACTGCTAGCTTAAACTGGGTCAAGTCTGATCATTCCCCAGATGGCAGGGTTTCAAGGAAAATCCAAGTTGCAACAGGCAAGTGCTTGGGTTTCATTAAATGCTAGTTCTTGCTTTTGCATCATGACTGAATTAACACAATGACCTAGTGCTGAGATAATCTCTGCTGCCAGTTACCTTTAAAGCAAGGTTTTAAAGAAAAGTCCATGTGACTTGACTCTTAGCCATGACTTTCTTGTCACGAGTGTGACAATGGCTTCTTGCAGTGGTAGATGTTGGGGCTGTGTCCAGGGACACCTCTGTGCCCACAGACAGATTGTACCTTCTGATTTTCCCATGGCTTGTGTGATTTTGGGCTTCATAGAGAATGGGCATCTGATGCAGTGTCTGAACACAGTGGGCCAGCTGGAATATGTGTCAGTACTTATAACCACAGTTTGCATGTGCCAAAGCGACCTTTGATAGGAGAGTGTGGACAAACAGTGGATAGTGAGCTATCCCTGCAGGAAAATCGGGATGACAGGTGCTCTCCTCAGGAGTCATGGAACTCCTGGCAGGAATGGGCAATGTTTCTGTGCTGGGAGCACTGTAGGGTGACCACAGGGTGGTAGAAATGGATTCCTCTCAAACTTGAGCAAACATTTAAGTGTTACCTGTATGATGTGTCCCTTAGTTTTGTGTCAGTGTCCGGGCAAAATACAGGTGCAGTGTTAGGTTAGGCAGCCTGGTAGAGTTGCTTTAGGTGGAGGAAGGCATGGAAACTTCAGAAATTAATGTATTTCTGACAGATATCAGACAGAATAGTGAAGAGAGAGGGACATATGTTCACAGGATTATTGTGCCCATACTCAAAACGGAAACTGTTTCAGAAGAATGTTAATTTAGGGAGGTGGAATAGGCTTTTCCACGTTTGACACGCTCACATCTTCTGTAGTGAGTTTTCATTTGAGAAACTTTTACTGACTGTCTGAACAGTGTGAATGAGGGATATCCAGAAACAAACAGTAAAATGTCCTATAACAAAAAGGATGAGCATTGAGTGGTTCTCATTCGTATTCAGCCTTAAGCTCACTAAAACTGCAGAACCAACACTCACAGATGTACACACAGTTACTTCCATCAGATCTGTGGTCCTCTTTACTTCTGTCAAAATAACATCCAGTCTTCTTCAAAGAAAAGGGATTTAGTTTTTATTTTGGTGATGATGTTAAATAAGCTGTCCCATCATGCTTCCTTAAAAATCTGTCATGTTACAGGGTTGTCGTACTTGAGAAGGGACAACAAAAAGATGAAAATGCATGGTTTCATTTTCAAGTATTTCTATGTTTGTACTTACATTTTCCTCAGCTTTGAAGATTGAATTGGTATGTTCTGGCCTCTAATTTACATCTTGGGCACTGCAAATGTTTCCGTAGTGTGTCCAAACCAAATATTTTTTTAAACTGACTTTGAGGTCACTAAAATTGACCACAAGTAACTTGACAATATACTCATAAGACTGACAAAAATGATTATATTGGAATTAAGCAGCTACAGATATTCTAGTAAATACAACAAGAACTTTGATGTATTTATAATGTTTTAAATGCAGGATATTGTGGAAGTGTAGCTTAACTTTATTACAGGGTTAGTTTGACTTGTACCTGTAATGTGCTTTGAATACAATAGTGAAGAAATTCTTTAACATATGTTTAAAGACTGAGTTCAGTTTCTCCTCAGGATTATACATTCTTTTCCAATTATTTACTTTTATTGCACTTTAGCCTCTAATTTTCTGGGGCTGCAATAAACTGTGCAGGGATGAAGAAAAGTAAAAGGAGTTAGTTTTGTAAGAACTGTTATATCTGTACTGTAACTTATTTGTCTGAGGTAGAGCTGTACAGAAGGTTCTAGAAGGTCTGGTGCAAACTTTAGGAGATTCTACAGTGTCACTGATGTGCCAGAAAACAGCTACAAGTATTAGTCCAAGTGCAGCCTTCATAAGCTTTGGAATTAGAATATTTAACATCTGAGGTCAGAGTTGAAGTGGGATGTTTCTAGCTAGGGGAGCAGGAATCTTCATTACTCAGTTTTCAAACAGCAGAGGAGGATTGAAGGATTGCAATTCTCCTTACATGCCCTGCAGTTAAAAAGGCAGCTCCATCCAGTAGTTGATCTTGGGGTCAGTTCTAAGGGTTTCTTTTTTGGCTTCAGCTGGTGATGATAACACTGAAATGAAAGCAGAGCTGCTGTGAGTGTTTGAGATCAGCAGATGCATCCTGTGTTACTCCAGCTAATGGCACCGGGTGCTGGGAGCATTTTGTAGAGCTTCACAAGGGTTTAGTGGGAGCAGCCCTGATATCAGCAGGAGGTGTATGAATATAGTACCAGTGGGATGCTAAGGACAGAGGGATCAAACATGTGGAGATGTCGTGCATGAAGGCTCTCAAACCACTGTGTAGCTGTTCAGAAACTCTTTTGCAAGCTGAAAAGTACTTCTAGATCATGCACTGTGGGGAATACTGCCGCTGCTTTTTGATTCCCATCTATTCTGTTCAATTTCTGTGTAGCTTCTTAATCTAATGAATAATCTGAGTTCCTTTTCAAAACTAATTTAAAAATAAACCCTCCTTATTTTTGTTCTTGTATCAGTCCTCTACGTGCTGGTTTAATATTTTTCTGTGAAAGCAGTGTAATCTTTGACATTTCTTCCACTAGGCATTGTCTTGGCAAGATCTGTTGTACTTCCTTTTATCCCTGAAAGCTGCCCTTTCCTCCCCGGCCCTGTGGGTGACCTTCCCCTTGGAGCCTCTCGTGCCTTGCACCACTCAGGGTGGCCTCTGTTCTCTGACCTCGCTGCTTTTGACTTCATCCAAAAATACACAGTGGCCTCCTTTGCTTTTGACCTGTGCCTGACTTACTCCTCCTTCCTACAATGGTCCACTGGCTTCCTGTCTTCTGCTTCATCACTTTAAATTTTATACCAACTTTTCGTGATGCTCGTTGTTTCCTCTTCATCTCCTTTTCCACTGTTGTCCCAAGGAGTCATTATGTAGCCAGGGTTTCTTTAATATTTCTGGATTACCTGAAGGCTTCATGGATTTTTAGAACTCTGGTAATCTAAGCTATGTTTAAAACTGGCTGTGTTAATATTTTGCTATGTCATTAATAGTTCTTTTTTTTTAATGAGTTTTATTAAGACTTAGAAGCTGAACAGCAGCTTAAAAGTAATCTGATTTTTTTGTTTCTCTAGATTTAGCTGGGCCAATGAGAAGGTGAATTAGCAGTAGTACTCACAGTTCTGTTAGCAATCCAGCAGATGTTGACTGAAGCACTTGCTTTGAGGAGGAGCAAAGGAATCATGTCTGCATGTGAAGGAAAATTTCATCTTTATGCAGAACTGAAGTGAGGACAAGGCATCTGGAGTGAGGGGAATTTCTTGGAGAGTCAGTCTTTGTCTATTGCAGAAACTTACTTTAAAAAAAGTCTGTTCCCCAGCTGTATCATGTGGACAGGGTGAAAAGTGTGCTGTGCCCAAATAACCACTATTGTTTGAGAGAATTGGATCCTTACCATGCCCATGCAGTGTCTGCTGACACAAACCTGCTTGCAGAACCTTTGAGCTTAATGACTGATGTCTGTTACAGGTGACACAAGAGGAAGGCCAGCAGCTGGCACGGCAACTTAAAGTAACGTACATGGAAGCCTCAGCAAAAATCAGATTGAATGTAGACCAAGCTTTTCATGAACTTGTCAGAGTTATAAGGTATGGTAATTGAGACCAGTTAATTAATGTCCATATATTAATGGATAGCTGCAGCAAAGGTGTTGAAATGCAGTAGGAAATTGCTGGGAAGATTCTGCCTGCTGTTACCTCTAAGCTTTGACCAATGATCTCCATTATAAAGCACTCAGGTGCATTAGGAAAAATGCTTACATGAATTTAATATATATTTGAAAGAGAATTTATCACCTTAATCTTTCAGATTTTATTGATCACCCAGTCAGTAAATGTGATAAAGTTAATCTGAGACTGGCCTTCTGTAAAAAATTGTTTCCTAAAAAAAAAAACCGAAAGGTGAACTCAAAAACTATGACTTATTTTATCAGTAATTTGAATGTAAAAAGGAAGTGCATTCCCTTTGAAAGTGTAAAAAGAAAGTGTAGAATACTGTAGTTATGTTTATCTGAAATTTATTCTGTGAATTTAATTCGAAATACCTATTTCCAGGAAATTTCAGGAACAAGAGTGCCCTCCTTCACCAGAGCCAACACGGAAAGAAAAAGACAAGAAAGGCTGCCATTGTGTTATTTTCTGAGAATCCCAAGAACCAAGCTATCAACTGCCAGATTATTTTTTTCTTTCCATCATTTTACATCACTTCTGGTATTGGTCTAGCCTTATATGTGCATGTCCTAAAAGTGGTCACCAGAATAGCCTTAGTCCAAGAAGCTGGCAGAATAGTTCTTGAAGAAGACTCGGTCATCCTGGGGCAGACTTCAAACCAAAACACTAAGGCTGCTTCTCTAATACCACAGTTCCTTCCTTCTCTCCCTTCAGAGCTTGCACCTTGTGGAGTTTTATTCGCAAAGGAGATGAAACAAAACCGTGTAGGACAAGGTGTTGAAGTCATGCATAAGTTGTCTCTTGTGAATTAATTTATTTTTACTTCTGACATTTCATTAGCTATTACAGAGACCTATATTGGAGTATAGAGAATACTTTTTAAAAAAGGGGTGGATTGGCTTTTTTTTTTGTTGTTTTTGCCCTCAGTTAAATTAGACTTGAGTATTCAGCTAGCCTTAAGAAACCTACACTGAATTTCATTGTCAGCAAAAATTTTCATCTCTCATTTATGCTGCAGTTTTATTTTGGTGGCCAAAACATTCTACTGTATTTATTTTATGAATCCAGAACAGCTACAGGATGATTACTACTACTATTAGGATATGGCCAAATACCTGAGCTCATTCTGGATTGAGGCATTTCAGCTTATTAAGAAATTTCACATTATGTTTGAAAACAAATTGTGTCTTCCTTTGTATTTCTGGGTAAGGGATTAAGGAAAACTAAAATTGTAGCTGTTTTTGTTTCATGTGATATAAAAACGAATTTGATCTTTCCATTGTCAGAGATGATTAAATGTTTTTGCTATATACTTTTATACATTATTTTCTTATCAAACTAGTTAACAAGTATTTTTATATGTTTGTAAGCAAATATGCTTTCACAGCATAACTTGTGTATATGTAAAGATGAGTATTTAATTCTCACAGTTCACTTTTAACTGACAAAATGTGGGATTTGCCAAACTGTGGTAAATTTCTCCTTACTCTCCCCTTGATACCCAAGAATGGCCAATTATGTGCCTGCCCAGCACACCTATAGAGTAAAATCTAGTGTTGTGTTTTAATGAATTTCAGTATCCCTTACTAAAGACTGACCATTATGTGAATTATTAAACTGTAAGACTTTTAACTGATTGTTTAGTTAAACTGTGGATGGTTGTTTAATTTTGAGTTCTGTGGATTGTGTTTAAACAATTCAAGAGTATGGTCCCTGATATTGAAATACTGAGTGGTATTGCACAGTTGTCACCTTAACTGAATGTGTCCAACAGTTCTTTGAAACTTGATTATTAAGCAAACCCTTGTATAACTTCAGGTGCTAGAATTAAAGATGATCTAACCATTTTTGGGGGGTAAGCACACTGCCTCTTTCTGAATCT
The DNA here is from genome assembly GCA_013397915.1 of Daphoenositta chrysoptera. Classification (NCBI taxonomy): domain Eukaryota; kingdom Metazoa; phylum Chordata; class Aves; order Passeriformes; genus Daphoenositta; species Daphoenositta chrysoptera. Next base: position 183,841 of record VZRO01004075.1, on the reverse strand, counting down.
CTTCCAAAACCTGCATTTTTGGGGGTGGAGGGGAGAAGGGAGTGATGGAACCTGGCTAGGGGATAGCAACGCATGTCTGCACAGCATTTTCTTCAAGCTTGGAAGTAAAGAAAAGCCATTTCAACTTAAGTCATGACAGATGACAAAAGCTGGTGTTTGCTTTGGCTTGAAGTGTGCAGTCAGTGGTCCAATCAGCAATCCTTGTGTTTTCAGGCTGTGCTCACTGTCAGGTGCTCTGCCTTAAATCTGTAAGTGTCTCCTGAGAAAACAGGGCTGAAACAAGTTCCAGGTACCTTTACAACAGCAAGGCATTAAACCTTGAAGTCATGCTACTGCCAGGCATTGCAGAGGAATTTAAATTTTTTAATGTAATTTAGATTAGCTTGCCTAATGCAGTTTTGAGAGAGTGGGTAGCTTCCCCTCCCTGATGGATTTATTGGTTGATGAAAGGCTGCTTAGGAGGAATGTGTGGAAGATTCAAACAAGAAGTTACAGTGGAAACACATTTGGGAGATGCATTGCATTTTTCAAGTCAGATGTAAGAAATTACAGCCTGTAGCAAACACAACGTGTTTTCTTAGCTATGTAAAGCTCTCTGGAGTTAAATCACTGAATATGTGGCATTAGAACGAGTTAAGACAACAGATTACAGCATGTGTGCTGAGACTGAACTTGTGAGGTGAGCATATTTTTAGGTTTTATATTTTTTTCCCTTTTTTTTTAACCTTTCACTCATGCTAGAATGGCTTTAAACAGTAGAGTGTTACCTAGGTAAGTTTTTTTTAACATGCAGCTCCTTGTAACTGATAGAGAAGGTGGTAGAGCTCCACATGGAGAGATGGGTAACTTTGAGGAGGTTGATGCTAAGGAACCTACACCTTGTAGCCATGTTGTAAACGTGGTGAACCTTACAAACAAGATAAACACCCCTGGGACCACCAGCAGGTGCTGGGCAGAGTTTATTAACCAAGACATGTGCATGTGCTTTTTAAGGTTTCTGCTGCAGAGAATGTGCAGAGAAATCTCTGTGATGTCATCATCTCTTTTCAAGACTGGTTCCTATGTGGTACTGTAAGGAGATGTTAAATGTAGGCATTTGGATCCGACTCTTCAGACATGAAGTGAGTATTTAGAAAAGTAAGGGATTTTTGGCTGGTAATGGTGATTAGGTGGTTGTGAGTTCAAAACAGCTGAAGGCATTTCAATGATTTGCTTTTCTAATTGTTGCAGCTGAAGGTAATGGTGGAAAAGGATGCTTCTGGCCCTGGTGTGGTGCTTAAAAAAATACAGTAGGGACCTTGTCAGGCTTTTAAAAAGTGGTAGCCTCAATCCATATGCCTTGGTTTAGCTCTGAATTTACAACATTGCCACCTTGCTGTACGATAGAGTTTAGCTGACAACCCAAGAGTTTCTTAAAACTTTTCCTGGCAGAAGAAGTACTTTAAGATTTGTCACTCATGTTCATAGTCACTTCAGTTCAAGGCCACATCCATGAATCTATTAAACTTTCAGTTCAGGAATCTGGAGTGCTTAAAATGTACCCAGAAATGACCTCCTGTTCTTCCTAGAGCACAGGGTAGGGTCTGGATCTGTGTTTCACAGCACAAAATAATGCCTCTTTTGCATCTTACACTGCTGAACCTGCTACTCCCTTGGATGAGGAGGGAGATCAACATGCTCATAGGCAAAAGCTTTTTTATGCATAGGAGCATGAGATGAGCTGTTGTGAAAGGGTTAATAGAGCAAAATGTATTTGGAAGCTGTTAACTCCCACTGATGCCAAGGAAAACTCTGACTTACATGCGTGGCCTTGTGGTTAGTCATCATTGATAAAGTTCAAGTCTGGATTCAAACAAAAATACTGGCTAACGTTCTTCTGACATAATTTATGTGACAAGATTTCACCCGTGGCAGTGTGTAGTCGTTGACTGGCCTTGCCACGTAGTCTTATTACAAGACTTTGATGAACTTATTCCAAACAGGAGTCTCTTGAAGTCAGTCACCACAAGCCCAGCACTGCCAAAAATTATCTGCACTTATTCTTTAGAAGTTCATTCCTGAGAAAGGGTCAGGCTGAACAAAATGCATTTTCACTTGATTTAGGCATAGATTTTGGTTACCCTCATGTACCAAAAGCACGGTAAAAGAAACACTCAAACAGAATTTAGGAAAACAACCAAGCTGGAAGTGTTTTCTTTGTTACTGCATTGGCCCACAGCAGGGCAGCAGTCTGCCAAAACATGAAGGCTTAAAATTGTAAAGATGTGCTCTTGCTCAGAGCATCCAAAATGGTAAATGCACTGCTCACACTTTGTAAATGTGGCTTTTTCTGCCTTCTTACCTGGGTCTGTTGTAAAGCCAAGTTAAAATTGCAGGCTTGAAGGAATTCTGGGGTTTGTGTGGGGGTAAGTAGAGGTGTATTCAAGATCTTAATGCCAACTTTGTGTTCCCGTGTTGGAAGGCCAGAAAACTTGAGAAAATTTTTGATACTTAAATATTCTTGTAGAGCTCTGACCATGGGAACACTTGCATGCAACAGGTCAGGTGCAGAAATGAGGATGGGTGGTAGTCAGAGTAGCCTTTAGCTGGGAAGATAAAGAGCTTTAAATGAGAAGCCATAGATGTGGAAAAGGCAAGGGATTAAACTGCAAGGAAAACTTAATACTCAGGAACAACATTGTGAATATGTGCTGGGCTTGCTTTCTGCTCTAGACTTTTCTGTTTCTCACTTGCTGTTCTAGGCTTTTAAGACTGCAGTTATTATGGCTTTGAGAGACTCTTGTAGATTAAGTATAAAGAACAAATGCTGTCCTACACAAAAGCTATATTTTGTTAATGGATGTAGTATTAGTTGTTTCCTCAGTGAGCCAGTAGTATGTAGAATTAAATGTAAAATTAAATGGAAAGCAAATACTGAGCCATGCAGCTACTTTTTCAGCTGGATTGTGCTGTATGAAGATACACAATATGTGGTACTCGCTAATTCGTAGTGACATTAGCACTTCTTAAATTGCTACATTTTCAAGTAATGCTTCTGACATTGTATCAGTATTGTAGAGGGAGAAGTTAGCAAGCAAAGTGCAAACAGCAAAAACGCAAGTAGAGACAGTGATTAAACCTCGTAATTCTGTCTCTTAATCCAAGGCGTGGATTAGGGCGTACTAAAACCAATTTTCACATCAGGTAAACTGAAGAGCAGTAGAGCACAATTATGCCCCAGCATCTCTGAATGCCCCAGGATCTCCTGCAGGCCACCACGAGATGGCACCAGGGGCAGCCCTGCGTGCAGCCGGGAAGTGCTGCTTGCACCAGGATCCCTGTGCGGAGTTAAAGCAGGGTAGGAATGAACGGCGAGAACTGTAGCAAAACATAACAAAACTGATCTATAATTAAACGGGGCCGTGTGTCAGGGCTATTTCAGAGAAATTATTTTCCACGAGTTCTGTAAAATCCGAATGGTCAGTAGCTGGGGAAAAACAGTGATTTATAAATAGTGGTTCTGAAGAAATTGATGTGAAAAGCCGGAAGGATGCTTGCAGTCTGAAATATTAGATGCATGTTAATTAAAACATTGTACAAATTCCTTATTTCTTCAGAGTTTGCCAACTTTTATAGTTGCCAGCTGTGTCAGGAATACTGGAGACAAAGCAAAAATGAGTAATATTTATGTATCGTTAGTAACATGTACAACTTGCAGTCAGAAAGTTATGTATAAACACTTCATGTTCAGCTAAATAATACATCCATGATGATTGCTGATACCAGGTTTTGTTGGGTTTGTAGGATATCTGGGAAGCCATCTGTGACTGCCAGGTTCTAAGGTTTGGGCTCTTCCATTGCTGCCAGGAGCTGCTTTATGATGACTTCTTCCCAGCAGTATTACTTGCAATGAATGTCCTTGAAGGGCTCTGGAGTGGAAATAGGGAATACACACCTGATTCCCACTTGTAGCATCAGAGCAATACCTTAGAACTCCTGTCTGGTGTCTTTGTGTTGCTAGGACTGAATGTGACATACTCCTCCAGACTATTCCTCAGACTGTTCCAGACCATTCCCCTCTGTTTGTTTGTCTTTCAAGAGCTTGGTGCTGGCTAAGGAAAATGGGGAACTGTTGCTGGCTGATTTAGTGGCAGTAGACACAGTACCCAGAGCCTTCATAGCCTGTTGACCCACCTGATTTCCAAGGTCCATGCAAGAAGGTAGAATGAGGAGAAGAGGCAGGAGCAGTGGGTAAGGTTTAAGGCAGGGGTTACTTTGGGGGGCTCAACCCATACAAATTCACAGGACCTGGTGGAGCCCATGGAAGGTGGAGAGAGAACCTGCTGATGCCCTCACAAGGCTGCTGGGACATCTTCCATGACCATCTGTAATGGAGAGCAGGGAAATTCCTGGTGGCTGGAGGAAAGCAAGTGTTGCACCTCTTCAAGCAAGGCCTGGGAAGCAATGTAGGGAAATGCAGGAAGTCATCCTTGCTTCTGTGCCTGGAAAGTCACGCAGTGAGTCCTCCAGGAAGATGTTTCTGGGCACATGAAAGAGAAGTGGTTGGGAATGGTCTATATAAATGTATGAATTTACTGGAGTCAGTCACACCTGACCACCACGATTGCCCTCTGTGATAAAGTGACTGAATTTGTGGATGAGGAGAGAGCAGTGTATGTTTTTTAGCTTAGCTAGGCTTTCAACACTTTTTCCCACCCTATTTTGGTATCAAGGTTCCAAGTATTGTGGGCTGGGTAAAGCACTGACTGATTGGGCTCAGAGGGAGTGGTTATCCTCAGTGGGTAACAGGCTGACCTCCAGGTGGAGTCTGGTGATGAGAAATGCTGCAGGGATCTCACCTGGCATCTTGAACATCTTGCCAGTGATCTGCAGGAGAGAACTCAGTGCACTTAACATGTTTGCAAGTGGCACCATGTTGGGGAGAACCAGCTGGTAAACTTGGACATGGAGCTGCTGGAGGAACAGATCAACAGGAGCCCATGGAATTTTACAAGGACAAAGGCAAAAACCTTTTTAAAATCAGAAGTTTAAGTTAAAGCAAGAATTCCAGCAGAGCTCTGTGACTGAGCTGGGGGACAGGTTTACACTCGTGCATGCCAGGAAGGGTGGAGCACGGTGGCTCTGGTTCTTCAGGGATCCAGAGAGAAGAAACAGGAGCAGTGGCTTCTGCAGCTGATGTGTTTTAGGGGGTTAATCAGGTACCTCTGTTATATTTTTGAATGTGTTAAATGCTGCTTCCCATTGTGGAGAAGTTCCTTGTTTCTGGGCGAGAAGTAGCTTGTTGAGTGGGGTGTCGGGGACACAAATGGTGAAGTCTTGCAGCTCCGGCTCAGATGTTTTAAGTGAACCATGGAACAGGTAATGCACTTTGTGTGCAGGAGGACAAGGTGCTTTGGTCTTTAATGATGGGCTGCTCCCTATGAATGAGGAATCAATACATTACAAAGCTTTTGCAGTTTAGTTTCCAACTGGTCACCTGCCAAAAGATTCTGCTACTTTGATATCCATATATGGATCCTCTGAAACAATGCCCTGCACAAGAGCAGACCTCTACTGTGGTTTTATGGTCTAGTGAAGGATTTTGTAATTCAAAACTCTTCTCAGCCTGAGCAGGATCAAGTGACTTTTTTTTCCCATATCTGGCAATTATATTATTCATTTCAGAACAACATTAAAAACCTGGAAAGTGTAACTGCTGCGTTCCGGGGTGAAATCTGTCACTGTTTATCACAAACCTGAGATGTGAGAGGGCTGACAGCTGCAGGGAGATTTGTTGGTGCTTTTTTGCCTGCTCTACTGAAAATGACAGGGTTTTTTGCCCTTTGAAATGTGGTTGCCACCTCATTTTTGGCTTGTGTCACTACATTGAGGTGACAAAGTTCCCACTTTCCAGTAGAGGGGACAGCCTGATGCATGTGAGCGTCTCGGTATTTCAAATTCACTTTTTGATATTTTCATGTTTCATTTTCCTAAAGTAATCCAAATTTCTCATGACATTTAAACAATGGTAACTTATTTTTTAAGCTTTAAAAATTATTTTTTAGAAAAGTAAATTGATTGAACTTTTCTTTGTTTGTTTTGCTATTTCTGCCCCCCCTCCAGATTCTGATGTATAAAGCCTGAGTAGCCTTTTTTAATGTTCCTGGTACTGAATTCCCTCTCTTGCAAGATGCTTTATGGAAGAAATTCTTTACTGTGTGGGTGTTGACGGACTGAACAGTTGTCCAGAGAAGTTGTGGATGCTCCTTCTCTGGATGTGTTCAAAGCCAGGCTGGCCTTGAGCAACCTGGTCTAGTGAGAGGTGTCCCTGTCCATGGCAGAGGGACTGGAATGGGATGCTCTTTGATTTCCTTCCAACCAAAACCATTCTATGGTTTAAAATCTCGGTATTAGAAGCCACTCAGTGTCAGTCCTTGTTCAGGACAGGGCTGCCTGGCTGGCTACTTACCCACTGTCTGTGGTAGCTACAGAAATCTGGGAATGTCAGTATTGTGTTTGAGGACACAACCAAAGGAGACATTACCAGCTTCCTCCTGAATGCTGAAGCCAGCAGGAACCGTGGAGGAACAGGAATGGGAATAACACATGTAGTGCAGGGCAGGGATTTAAAATGCCTTTACTAACACCTGGTTCTGTACTGGGGCTGATGCCAATTGCTCCTGCAGGACCCTGCATAAATTGGAAAAAAGCCCCAACTGTTGTGGTTTTGTTGAACCTGAATTTCAGCTGGTAAAGCTCAGAACTTCTTTCACAGATAGGAGGATGCCAGTCCAGAGGGATGAATGCAATATAAAAATCCCCAGCAGATGGGGACTGCAATTTCCCAGAGTGGCACTGCCAGCTGGCTCCTGAGGGGCTCCAGGGCTGACACAAGCTGCTGCAGCCCGAGGGAAACATTGGGAGGCTGCTGGTGTCCCGAAGGAGGGAGACGTGGTGGATTGGAGCATTATTGTCCAGAGCTGCTTTGTGCCTTCTTTAATACAAGGGAAATTCCAAATGGTCAGAGCAATTTTTGTATTTCAGCTTTTTATTTTTATTGATTAATAGAACAATACCTCGCAGAAGGCCACTGTACTCATTCATTGGCACAGTCTTACGTTTTATGTCCCACCATTTCTGTACATGTGGGAAATCAGGATATATTTCAGAGAGGAGCAGAGGATGAAAAGAGCTAATGAGTTACTAAGAGATTGCCTTAGCAGTTCACACTGTACAGATGGATGGAACCAGCACGCTGTCCTTTCAGCAATATGGTCCATGAGGAAGACTGAGCCTGATAAAAAATACATATCAGCACCCACACTGCTGTGGACTTCCTCTGCTTTAGTAATTATAGTATTTTCTATCAAGCAAATATAGCATACACATCATATACATATATAGTAAATACAGTATTTTCTAGCTCTTGAAGAAAAAAGTTGAGCTCTCATGAATGCAGAGCCAGTTTCTTGTACTGGTAAAGAGTGGGACTTTAAAACCACCATGAATGGCACAGTCAGGTTTCTAAACACTTCAGGCAGAAGATGACCAGAGGTCATCCTGTGGCTGTGTAGGAATGGGGCCACTGCAGTGTGGAGGCTGCAGGGCCAGTGTGGGTGTCTCCCAGGGTTTCTTGGTTGCTGCTTCACGTTTCTTTCTGCAATATGTTAATAATGATGCTGGCTTCTTTGCAAAATGCCTGGAGCCTGACGAATGAAGTTGTTTATTATACCAGGAGCAGCATAAAATCATAATGGCTCTTGGAGGGAATTTTTAGAAGCTGCGTTATCCTTTGAAAGGAAGATGAAATACAGATTTATGCCAGATGCTCTTAAGGATGTAAATACCCTCTTTTCAGGCAAAATCGTTAAGCCCAACTTTCACAAGCTTTACTTTGGCAGGGTAATATGAGGGAAGGTGGAAAAGCAAACAGGCACGTTCCTCCTTGCCCAGTTCCCCTGCATAAAGCCTGATGTCATCCAAGGCTCTGGCTCATGGAGTCCCCAGCACAGGTGCTGGTGTCACCACTGCTTGTGCCATTGCTGCGTGTTTCTCCTCGTTTTAATTAGCTCCTCCACAAGCCTTTTGTGTCCTTACTCTCCCCTCGCCTCCTCCTCACCTGCAGGCTGGCTGGCCAGCGTTTGAACCCGGGCAGCCCCTCAGGAGGACAAAAGGAGGAACTTTTTTGTCGAAGCAGCAGGGAAAGGACATTCATAAAGGTCCCTGTCATAGGGCACCGCCTGCAGACCTGGGAGCATCCTCACTTCCAGGCAGCAGCCCCGAGGGCTTGGAGAAATCCGTGCTTGCGTAAGCACTAATTAGCACTGCTGAAGGACTCCTAATCTCATTGAGCAACTGTTTGGGGTGGTGGGAGCAGCGTCAGTCCTGTTGATATAATATATGTATATAATTACAGTGTGGGCATTCCCAAAACGCACACTTAAAACTCAGAGTGTTTCTAAAATATGTAATCCGGAGTTGTTTTATTTTGGGTTCTTGACTTTCCGCTGTTAAACCTGTTAGGCTCCATCCAGTGACTCAGCAGATACTTTGCCATTTGTTTGCAGGGAAATGCAGCAACAGCCTGTTTGCTTCAGTCCTGATGCCAGCTTATTTTCTGTGGTATTTCAACAGCTCAAACCAGTATTCCAGTTCACATTTATATGGGTGATAATGTCATTTGCCATATTCTAAATACCTGGAACAAGGAAGATTTTTTGTCTTTTCAGTGCTCAGTTCCAGTCTGTCCCCCAGCTGGCACTGGGATGGGGAGTCTGTGGGGAAGCTTCTCCATGCTTTTAAGAAGAACTGAAATATTATTATTGCTCCAGCATTCATATGCTGTAACCCAGAAGCCCAGCCCCTTGCTCCCCCCAGATTAAACATGCTTGCTTTGAGATGTCCCTGCATCTGCAGTGGTCAGAGGGAATCTCTGGGAGCAGGGAGCAGACGTGACTCATTTTGGATGTGTGTGGATGCAGCTGTGCACAAACACATGGTGACACGTGCCCTGGAGCACTGGGAGCAGAACCAATGGCAAGAAAACCATTTCTTTCTACGACTGAATTCCAGCATGGATCTCATTTGTGTCGCTGCCCCTTGCATTGGCTCATGAGTGCCCCAGCTTCCCCATCAAAGCCTTTTTGAAAATTTCAGCTTTGAAGTAATATTGTCAGCAGGGTGAGGGCAGGAGCAGAGCTGGGACACTTGCAGAAAAAAGTCACTGCCCAGCAGCAAGAGCTGGAGGTCCTCACAGTTGATCACAGGCAAAGGCTTCACTGTCAGTCAATAGTGTTTGTTTTGAATTAGTGAAACAAGAATTGAGAAACTCCTGAGCAGAAGGGTTGGGAGACTTTGCATTGAGGGAGTTTGTCATCCACGTGCAGGAAGCAGAGACACCTGTGTCCCAGGAGGCTACATCTGCTGCCCAGGGTGTTTTTCTGACGAGTCTCAAGCCGTGGTTTACCTGCAGCAGAGCAGTGGAGACCACACTTGGTTCTACTCTGGATCACCTCCTCTGTGAGGATGTGTGTGAAGGGGTCCCCTGAGGCAGGCACAGGCAAGTTCTCCAAGCACTACTCTGCCAAAATTTTGGGGGGAAGGGGGTTGGTTTTGATGTGTTACCCATGTAGAGAGGCTGTGCTTCCCCTGAGGTTTGGGAAAGTAAACTCAAAATCTTTGCAGCCCACCTGCCTCAGCATGCTGGGACGAGACAGCTCTGGGTGTGTGACTGTGTTTGCCCTGTCAGAATGAACCACTGTGGTTCATGGACATTCTCCTGCTCAGTGCTTTGGTCCAGGATGAGTGAGAAGGTGCCAGCAAGCTCCACTTCAGCTGAGGTGTGTGAAGAGGACAGCAGCCAACCTGTGCCCCTTGCTTTTATTAATGTGCCTTGAGGAGTTTGTTTCTGTCAAAGGCTTCTCTGGGATGCAAGGGCTCATCAGGGTGATTTTCAGCTGCTCCCATGTGGAAAATGTTGGTCTGAGTAATCCCACAGACAAGTAAATGGTTTCAGTTTGCCCATTTCCAAATGTCTCAGTGTGAGCAGAGCAGGTAGGTGGAGGAGATGGGCTGTGAGTAACTCTGCTTTCCAGATGGTCCATTTCATCCAGGTCACTCGATGTGGATTATAAATGAGATAAATGGGAATGCACTATCTATACATAACATCAACAACAGCATCTGTGACAGGATGTTAATCAGGATGACAAACTCGCAGGGTATATGCAGTTACAAAGAGCAGGGCTCAGGTCTGGGCATTTTCATTGCCATTCCAAGGAAGCCTGGTCGATGTTTTCCCTGTTTGAATAAAGTTTGGCCAAATACCACCCTTATTCAGGAAGGGTTTGGTTTGGGTTAAATCTGGTACATGAAAAAAGCTCTTGGGGTGGTTCAGTCTATCCTGATGCAAAGGGATTGAGGGTTTGGCATATCCACCCTTCAAAAATAAAGGCTAAAAATTTAAAGATTGATGGCAGGCATTCATTTACTTGAAGTAAAGGAACTGAACAGTGCAAGAACAACTGGCTAAGTGAAGCCCATGAAAACGTCTGAGCTAGAACTGGGAAGTTTCTGTCAGCAGGGTGGAACTCTAGTATTTTCAGCTGCCTTCTGGAGTTCTAGGAGCTCTTCACTAGCAGCCTGTGGAGCTTCAGCCTGAAATGCTCATCAGTGGTTTGTGAGATGAGTGACTGGGCCTGATGGACCCAAGTCCCTTCCAGTCCTTATTTATGTATCCTTGTGATTTTTATACATTTCTCCTGAGAGATCTTACACATAAGAGCAGGGCTGGGCACCTGGCTGGCCAAGCAGTGAGAGAAGGAGCCAGAAGATACTAGCACAGGCCAAAGAGCTGAGACTGCCTGGGAAAGGTTTGAGAGCAGTCCCCCCACCCCTTTGTGTGACTGTGGATATCCTGCGTTGCCCTGGGGGCTGACTGTGCTGACCTGGCGCTGCTTCTGGTCGCATCTCCCTTGGCCGAGGGATGGTCAGGTCCTCTGGGCAGCCCCGCGTGCTGCGGTGTTGCAGGAGATGGGGTCATGCTCCTGCTGTCTCTGTGCCTGACTCTGCACAGCCACGCACCGCAGCAGCCGGGCCTCACAACGCGTGACATTGGGAAGCAAGACCTGATTCCCAGCCCCTGGGCAGGTGTGGGCCCCTGGGAGCACCGCAGGCCCTGTGCTGCCTTCAGCCGACGGGGGTGAGAAGCGAGAGCCCCTCAGGCGCTCGGCACAGGCCTGACAGCGAGCACGGCTGTCCCCGGCAGGGACGCGGGGGCAGGAGCCAGGAAGGGGGGTTTGATTGTCAGCAGGGTGACCAGCTCAGGAGGAGCCACGTCGAGGCTGGAGGGATCCCACATCCCTGCCCTGGGGTGAGCTGGGACCACGCACCGTGCAAAACCAGTGACTGAAATTGGGAGTGCAAAGCGTTTTTTCTGCACTCTGAGTGCCCCCTGCCCACCCAGCTGCCAGGTGCAGGGGCTGCAGCGAGCGGAGCGGGAGGTGAGCGGCAAGGCCGTGTCCCTGAGGGAAGGGGGTGATCCCGAGGAGCCGCCTGCCCGCAGCCGGCCCCCAGCCTGACCCCAGGGATGTGATCCGTGCAGGGGATGGGATCTGGGCAGGGATGGATCCGTGTGTGCCTGGAGGAGCCCGCTGGCCAGACCCGGGCACCGGCGGTGGGTGGGAGGCGGCTGATGTCAGCGCCATGGGCCCGTATCTGTGGCAACCAGGATAAATAAATAAATAAGGCGCGTGTGCCCGAGCAGGAGGCGCGCAAGCCGCTGCGCTCCTCAGCACAGCCCCGCTGAATATCTCTTAAGCGGCTTAGCACCCGTGCTCCAGTTTATTACCTGCGCGTCTCCGTGTCTGCCGGCTGGCGGAGAGCATCCAGCCCCCTCGGCGGGGACCCCAGGAGCCTCCCCCTCTCTTCATCCCTCCCTCCCTCCTCCTCCTCCTCCCTCCCCGGCGCTGGCAGTGGTTTGCTCCGAGCGCCCGGAGCTCGATGCGAAGGCGCTGCTCCGCGGTGAATTTCGGTGGTGCCGCGCAAGGCCGGAGGCGGCTGCCCTCAGCCCCGGGTGTGTGACTGCCCGGCCCGGCAGCCTGCCCGCTGCGGACCAGCCATGCTGCGAGTGCTGTAGCCGAGCCGGAGATGGATGGTGTCAGCAGCAACAGGAACATGTCTTACAGTAGATGGAGTTACAACAGGTATTGTCTGTCTTCTTTTGGTTTGTTGTTTTCTTTTTTTTTCTTTTTTCCCCTTCCTTATGTTGTAAAATCATCACGCTGTTTATATAAACCGAGATGGGGAGTCCTCTTCAGGGAAGCAAAACCCTTTACCGATGCTGCTTTTCCAGTCGTGGGACACCCTGTGTTCCCAGTAACTCCAGCGGTGGCGTTTGCTGATGTTTAGCAGGTGTTTGTCTGGAAACCCTGGGGTGGTCAGACCGGGGGTGCTGCCAGTCCTGGATGCAAACGTTTCCCAGGCTCTCTCCTCTGAGCAGGGCTCTGAGATGCACTGATCACCTCAGCAGTCACCCAGACTTCCAAAAGGTGGTCTGTAGGAACTGCTGCTCGAAGCTTTTGACAAATCTAAACTAAAGCTTGGGAAATGACGGTGGCAGGGAGCCAGGATGTGGCTAAAGAGTGATGTTTTCAAGTAAACTCTATGTGCAGCCTGAGTACCACAGAGCTAAGAGGGCTGAATTTGGTGTCTCATTGAGACGATTGACATATTCCCACTGTGTTTCATACCAGCATGTTTGCTTTTCCTCTTCTGGGAAACAGGAATTTATTGTAGCATTAGTTTTGGTTTTATGTGATTCACAGCTGTAACTGACAGGTTCTCCAAGCCAGGATCAAAAAAAGAGGTACTCACTTCATACTTTTTTCGTTTTCTTTTTTTTTTTGTTTTCTTTTTTTTTGTTTTGTCTGTGTAAATGTTACACCTGAAATGCTAAGCATAAGCAGTTATTAGCATCTCACTGAATCTCTGCGACAAGTCACCACGATATTCTGAAGAAATAGCCCTTGGAAGTGGTTTTTAGTGCTTAACCAGGTATTCAGTGTTGCCCACGCTCTGTGGATGCGTGGGTACGTATGTTTTATATGTGCATCTAGAGAGTTTCACTCATTTTTGGTGCATTCCCACTGCCTCAGCAGTAAAAATACAGATACAGCAGTGCCAATGCAACAGTGTCTTCTTTAAAAAAAACGTGTTTATGCATATGTAAAACTGAGTTATACAATAAGCTGTGAATTTATGCCTGTATTGTCCCATGCAGAGGATCCTCTCCATCTGATGCTATGTCCTCAAAGAGCAGCAGTGAGACCCTGAAGTGTCAGTCTATCCCACGCAGCCCAAGTTTACAGCAATTTCAATATTCTAACCCTACAGTAAACAATCCAAACACTTCACACAAACTCCTCTTGGATGTTTTCTCCCAGTGCTCTCCCATTGTGATCTAACCTTATGTATTGCTTGCAATCTATTTCTTCAGTTCTCAGTCTTCCTGACCCTGACAGAGAAGTCACTGATGAGTGTTCATCGGCCTTCACCTGGGAACATTCTGCACTTGTGTCTCCACCCTGTTTGGCTTTCCTACTTCATCTGGGGCAGAAATGCAACATTTCAGTGCCCAGGCTGATTTTTTAGTGACCAGTTTCCAGATTTGGGGATTTTTCCTAATAAATCCAACTGATGCCTGTGTACTATACACATATATTTCTGTGCTAGGAGGATGAGGAGTTTTTCACAGGTTTTACTCACAGTCTTCTTCTGAAAACCAGTGCAGAGTTCATCTTTCAGACTGAGCCTGCCCTTCCACACCCCTCTTGTGCCCAGGTACCTGGCAGGAGAAGGAGCTAACTCTCTTGTATCTCAAACCCTACTGGCTGATGTTTGCATTTGGAGCATGTCCCAGCTTTGGTCTCACTCACCAGTGGCCACAGAAGTCCCAGCTGCTCTCAGGGTGGCAGCTCTGTGGCAGAGTGTTTCAGGCAGAGACATGTGGACAGCCCTGTGAACAGCCAAGCATGGCATGAAGGCCAACAGCTTTTTCTTGGGATGCACACCCTGGTAATCCTCTTGTGTTGGCATCCACGAATCAGCAGGAATAGAGGGATGGGGCCAATGGAGCAGGTGCTGCCTCCTATAAACACAATTGCATCCATAAGTGAAAAAGAAACCACACATAGTCTATGAAATTAAACTAATTAACCTGAGGTTTTGGCCTTTGGACGTCATCAGATGCACTCATGGATTTTTCCCCATGGAAATGAGGGGAGTTGCTGTGTCCCCTCTAAACGGCCATGCACTTGTGTGCAGCATGCAGACATTTTTCTAGTGGGGTTTATCTGACATTTGTTGTGTATCTCAGCATTTGGCCCTGTGATTGTGCTCTTCCCTTAGGCTTGCTGCCCAGGATATCCACAGGTTGTTCCTGCAGATAATTGTGCAACAGAGAGCAAGTCCAGTCACTTGACTGCAGCACTCGAGGTGAGGGAGCCCCGTTCAGCACAGTTCCCCTCAGCTGCTCTCCCAACCAAAGGGAAGCTTCCCCCCACTCCCTCTCCCAGCCTAGACCAGCGTGTGTGAGAAAAAGAAACAGGTACAGTTGGAAAAGGCTCTTAATGATCACATGTGGTATTTCCACACATGGCTTGTTGGCTTTCCTAAAAGGCAATCCTTATCTTGTGCACATCTTTCCCTTCCTCCCGTTTCAGTGCTGTGGTAATTTCCTGGTCACTCTGAACATTGCCAGCAGAAAGCAGAGAACAGGCAGCAATTTAAACAAAAGCTGGGGGTATTTTGATGATCCTAGAAACACTCAGAACTCTGGGTTCAGATAGCTAACTTCTAGAGTAAAATAATGCTTCTCCTTCACCTTCTGCCCTTGGTGATAAGCTGTTTTCTGGATAGTTTATATTCAGTTTCTGTTTGGTTTCTTTTCCTCTTGAGCATGCTACCTGCTTACCATGGTCCCTGGGTGTGCAGAAATGCTCACCTTCCAGGACAGAGTCAAACTTGTTCTCTTCCAAGCTTTCAGTGTCCAGTGCTGGTGCAGGTTTTGGCAGCTGGGCTGGTGCCCATCAGCACTGTTGCTGCCTCCACCCAGGTTTCTCTGGGAACCATGCAGGCCCTTGCTCTTGGAGATGCTTGAAACTTCCTCATGTTGGTGCTGTCTGCAAATAGAGGTGGCAAGTGGAGGTTTTACCCAGCACTTCCCATCATTCCTGGCTGGAAATGAAAGCTCAGAGTCACTAATATGATAGGAAGGTGAAAATGGGGAATAGGTTTCAGGTGCTATGAGACTGAAGAGCCATTCTCATGACCTGGAACACCTGAGTCCTTTCTAGCACTCACAGCAGATGGTGACCAGATTCTCAAATGCTTAAACCTCAACAACACCACCCAACTTTGACCCCTGTGGGTCAAAATGGTTCTCGTGAAGGCTTGAGGGAGCTCTGATACCATGGATGTAGTTGAATTCAATTGAAGGCACAGTTTAGGAAAGTGTGCAGAATTCAGTCAATCCATGGGCACAGAAGACCACTTTGAAATCAAATATATGGGCGAGTACTGCAGAATGGGAGTCTGCAGTCCACATTTGGAAAAACTGTGCAAAGAAGCAGTGGTTCTCCATGATTTTGCAAGGTTAATTTTTCATGAACCAGTGGACTGTGCTTAGCTCTTATGGCTAGTCCAGAAGGATTTCTTCAGGAGCAGCAGGAAGTTTTGCAGAAGGAACGGGTAACCTTCACATTATACCTATGCATAAACAAAGATATTTTTTACAAAAAAACCAACAAACCAACAAGTTACAACAAAATACCAGATGTGAAGTCATCCCTTCCTTCTCACATTTCTTCCTGAGACCAATACTTCCATAGTTTTTCTCCCCTTTTCTCTCTTCATTTTGTCTCTAGACTTTCTATTTCTTTCCTGGAGGGCTTCAGTGCAGCCGTCCCGGCCTCACTAATTACCACACTATGAATGATAGAGGTTTTATCCACCAGTATTTGGAAGTATATTTTGGGAAACCTACTCTCAGGATGTTTCAACTGTTGGAGACAGCTTGAAACTTTTTTCTATTGATCTGTATCTTTGGTCTGTTCTGGATATCAGTGTTGTTTTTTACTTCCTTTTGAAGCTGCTGTTTCTGGTTTTGTCTTTTTTTAGCCTGTGCTGAAAAGCTGTGACAGTGTATTTGGGTCATGGTGTTGGAAGGTTTCGATCTTAGATCTTTGTTTTTGAAGGTTTTTTAGACTCCCCTGCCTTGATTTTTCTGGGACTTGCTTTCATCAATGAGTAAATAGGGGCTGTCCTCCAAACTTAATCCAAAAATGTTGTCTTAGGGAAACTTAACTTTCTTTTTCCTTCTCTTCTTTGAAGTAGCATCTATGAAATCCTGAAGCATGTACAGGTTTGCTGCAGCGAGTGCACTTTGACTACACCAAAGAGCAGGTCCTCTCTAACTGCAGCCAAGCCAGCCTTCTCTCCTCTGCCTTCCTGTGTCTTCAGTGTTTCCTCCTGGATGAGGTACCTTTAAAGCTGCAGTCATTGGACAAAGCAGCTGAGGGGGACAAGAAGTGTAAGTTGTTCTATGGGACAAAAGGAGAGGGAGACTCAGCCAACTCTCGAGTGAAGTCAGAATAAAACATTCATGTAACAGATACAGAAATCCTTATAAGTTTATCAGTGTTGTGCTTTTAGTTTGCTGGAATTAGGTTCTTTGTTTTTCTTTCATAATAAAGCGTCTTAATTTCAATGACATAGGAGAACCTAGAGTTTGGGAGTGATGTTTCTTTCCTTAAGTCAAAGCACTAGGAATGACCTGAGGTGTGTTCATGTGCATCCTCCCATGCTCAGGATGAATGTTTTGCGTTGGTTGGCAGCACATCCTTGGAGTGTGTGAATTCTCCAGAGACTTGTGACAGCCTTGCAGAGAGGTGTGGGAGAGGAAACTTCAGCTCCCGCTTCCCTGAAGAAGAAATTTTAAAGCTTCTTAAACAAAAGCAGCCTGAGAATATAATTTAAACCTACTTGGCTTATGTACAGCATGATAATCCTAACAAATGTAAGAATTCCTTCACTGAAAGAGTTGCAAGCACTGGAACAGGCTGCCCAGGGAACTGGCTGAGTCTCCATCCCTGGAGGTATTTAAAAGCCAAGTTGATGTGACACTTGGGGACTTGGTTTAGTGGTGGACTTGGCAGTGTTGGTTTAATAGTTGGATTTGATCTTCAAGGTCCTTTCCAACATAAATGATTCTGTGGTTGGTGTTTGGAGCAGTAAAAATCACAGCCAGCAGCTCAGTAGTGAGAGTGAAGGGTAAGTTTTTAAAGGAAAGTCAGCTGGTCTTTGGTTTATCCATAGTAACATTATATATGCAGGTAACATTAGTTAGGAATTTTCAGTGAGAAGGAGAGAATCACTTGAGTCTTAGCTTGCAATAAAAATTGACTCAAAATATACACATCTTTTGTCAGGATGGTTATAGATCTCTGTAAAAGTTCCAAGGTCTCTGTAAAGCTTTGTGCTTAAATCCTGCCTCAGGTTGTCTCTTGAACCATAAAGACAACTCAGGCATTTCTTCAGTGTAGGAGAAACAGGAAACCAACAAAACTGGCTGTGAAGGCTGATGTACCACAAGAAATGCTGCTCTGGGTCTCTTATTAGCACTTTTCTCTTTCCTTGCTCTGTGGTCTTATCACACGCTCCATGTGAATGCCTTTTGTCACCATGTCTAAAAGACACATGAAGTGCCTCGTCTCTGGTGCTGGAGCACAGAATTGTCAGTCTCTGCTGTGCCTGGATCCATGCACAATGCAGGCAAGATCAAACACTGCAGCTCTGAGCTATCAGATACTCTGTGCTCTCGCTGCAGCTCTCAGCATTAGATTATATCTTAAGGAAAAATCAACCATGTCGCTCATGATTTGCATTGTCATAAAAAGAAAACCTTATCTCTCTCCAATATGTGATTTGTGTAAGTGCCGCTACTAATGGAAGTCTGAGGAATAACTTTCATGGCTGAACACCAACAGAGATGGTTTTCCCCTTCAGAAATGAATCAGGACAGAAGAACCATCCCAGCTGTTGACACAGTGGGATGTCCAGTTGAGGTGACCAAGCTGAGTTCAGCCAGCAGCCACCTGTACTTGTAGAAGAGAGGGATGTTAGCCAGTGCTTCAATATATCTGAAATGCTTGAATGCTGAGGTCAAGAACAGGGGAAGATTCCAAGAGCTTGTATGAAAATAAAGGTGTTCCCAGAGGAGTGCAGGTCTTTGCAGTGCAAATTGTCAACAAATCAGCTGAAAATCTGTTTCAAAAGTATTTCTTAGCTTGTAATTTGCCTGTAGAAGTCTACTACATAGATGATCAGACAGGTAAGTCACCTTGCTTATAAACAATGATATTATTTCATCATTTTTATGAGCTCGCTGTGTTATGTGCTTGATTCCTTTTATCCTACTGGTGCTGTGGTGTGTTCTGGTCGTGTTACTGCGACAAACTGCCACACTGTCAAACACCCAATTACTTACCTGTCAGGTAAATGTGCCAGTTCAAATTCCTCCATTAGTTTGTGGGTTCTTAGGGAGACAAGATCATGCCTAGATGCTGTAATTCCAGAGGCAGTGCTCTTCTGTTTCGGAAACAGTCCAGTTTGTTTTGAAGTTTCACTGTTTCATGCACCACCAGCGCCCTCCTCCTCCATGTGGTGCATTTCTGCTGCCTGTGAACACAAAGGGCTGTTTGGAGGGTGGAACAGTTCCTCATGGCCCCTACAGGCACTGATGTCATTGATATTAATGTTAAACTATTGATCTGTTCTTGAGGAATTGTGGGCCAACTCACCTAGATTCACTCTTGTCTTCTCAAAGTTTGCTGGCAATCCTTTAAAACATACTTCTCTAAGTGAAGTTTTTCCAACTTGAAAATCCTGCTTAAATATCTTCTGCTGGGACTCCTGGAGTATCAAAGCCAATTCCTTAATGTGTTTTTTCTATGTATGCTCTCACAGGTTGTTTTGCAGAGCTGTAACCTAAAATCTTACCAAAAGCCAGGGAATTTGCCTGGTTGGTGAAAGATGCTCCCAGAGAGCTTTCTGAGGAAGGCTGCGTAAGGCAGAGGTCTGGAGGGACTCAGCAGGGGCTATCAATCAGAGTCAGTCCAGGAGAGGCTGGCTCCACACAGATTGTTTTCCCTGTCTGCAGGATGCTCTGGTATCTAATAATATAACTACATTTTTGCTTCATTCCTCGCTTGAATTTTGTTCCTTTTTAACGCAGTACTATTGGAGTACGGCTGCATGGGCTTTCCCAAACTGAAGTTTCTCCTTAAAGTCAGTTTATCCCTCCATCATATTTCTTTACATCTTATGTGGAACAAATAAAGTGCTCTGCTTTTTAGCATAATTTGACTAGTTTTAGGAAGAATAATGAAACTTGGGCTTTGTAACAGGGTCTAGTAGATTTAAACCAGTTTTCAGAATGGAATTATCATCTGGATTGTGAAACAGTGCACTTAGATTAGAAAAGGCTTTTTGGTAGGAAGGTGCAGATGAATCAGAAGGAGGAAATGAAGAGAGGGGCCGGTAGGGAAACTGGGAGCTGTTCATCATTAAACACTGTAGAGCAGGTGAGCTGATTTTTATGTACATGTGAGGCAGTGTTGTGACCAAGAATGACATATGTGGTCAGTGGATTTGGTTGGGTTTAGTTAGGTGGGTCTAAGTAAATCTCATAGGAGCTAACTTGCACAGTGCAGGTTTCTGGAGGGAGAAAAAACCAGCCTTCTAAATAATGAATAGTTTATAGCCTTGTCTTATTAGCAACAAGTGAGTAACAGGTAAATGCTGAGAGGGAGCTGGGAATCAGTGGGATTGGAGCAGGACTCCAGTGTACTGTGTGAACAGAAGACTTGGCAGTAGCTTTCCTTCCATGGCATTCTGTGCTTCAGCAGGCCTAAAACCCAGACACTGACAGGTAAGTGTCCCCTCCTCTCAGAAGCTGTGAATTTGCCTGCTGTGGTTTTCTCCCCACCTGTGTTCCTTGGTGTGCACAGATACCCTGCCACATTTTCCCAGTAACTGCGTCACCCACATCACCACCACCTCAAATTTCACTCCTTCCACCTTCCGTGTGTGCCACATACACTTCTTTTTCTCCCTGGTACGCTTCATTTCTCTTCTCGCCTTCCTAGAAATCCCTTGATTGTATTTAATTAGTGAGGATTTTGAAATTCAGAGTGGGCCACTCACACAAGAAGCAGAGGAGCCAGGCTGGGTTATGAACTCTAGCTGAGGCCAAAGCCCACTTAAGCCCCTTTTTACAACCCTTCTGTTCTTCTGCTAATCACAGTAAGAGGATTAACTCCAGGAGTATGGGATGTTGAATACTACAGCCAAAGATGTTCATATCAGACTCTGGGCTATTTTCATGCATCCTTTTGCAAATGTAAAATGATTCCTGAAGAAATGGTTGTACAGAGATCCAAGGCAATTTACTTGTGCTTGGAATACAGGTGTATAGATAGCAAGGAAAGGAGCTTTGAAGTAAAAAATAAGAACTAGGCTTAAATCAGAGCTGCGAATTAATGTTCCAGACTTGTTGAAAACCAGAGATTTTATTCCCACTGTCCACTTGTATTTGGTAGTTGTATTACACAGATGTTGTTTGCTCTCTCTTATGAAAAATAATGAGCAACCACACAATATTATACTGCTTTTGTTGATGCCTGAATTATACCTTAGGTGAAGGTGCACTCCTCCCATCAGCTCCGGGTGCAGGTGGGCTGCTCTTTGCAAGAGGGCTGAGGCTAAGCCACAGCTATTTATGTTCATAATTTTCGGAGCTCCTGGAGTTGAGCTTCAGTCTGACTACAGGGATTATTAAATATATCATCTCAAATATGGCAACATTAAGTGCAAATACACTGCTTTTTGCCTCTGAGGCTGGGAAGGAAGGTTATGATATTTTCCTGATATTTACTGTCTCCCCTGGGCATCAGGTCTTGGCTGCCAATAAGGCAAAAGGCCTTGCTGCCTGCAGCCCCACTTTTGTGCTCCTGGGGAAGTGAAGCCAGGATTTGTCTACCAGGCATCCTCCCGGACAGGCTGGGACTGCAGGTATCTCACATGTGCCTGGAAGAGCAATTGAAGCTCAAATGTGACCAAACTCATTTTGTTCACTGTAATACCTTTATGATAAGTTTTATATGTTTGATTGATTCACTGGGAAATCTGCATGGACCAATAGGTCATTTCAAATGTAATTCAACTAAAATGTCTGCAAAAGCAGCAGCATTTGTTTTGCTGATCCATGGCAGTGAGGTTTTCCTGCTGTCTTGGCTGTGCTGTAGATTTGTTAACACAAACCAATGACATGCTGAGTTTAGAGTCAAACGAAACCTTGCTCTGAGGGTGGGAGACAAGGATCTGTTCCCATCTTGGTACACAAAAATGCACTTGTTTAGGTGCAAGCTTTCATCATTAGTTAACAACTAGGAGTGTTCTGCAGTGCTTCTCCGGCCATCCCAGCCTGGGGCAGCTGTGCTGTGGGAACAGCCCCAGATTACGGGTGCAGGAGGAGGCTGAGTGCAGTTCCTGCTATGCTGAACTCTCTTGGTAGAGGAAGCTATGCATTTATCTTTGATTCAGCTTGATTTTTTTTGGCATTGACAATTATCTTTCTGCTAAAAATCTCTCTTTGCTTTCACCTTGCCCCTATTGAACTGTGGGATCATCTCCATGCTATGAAATCTGTGCCTAAATCCCTTTCCTGTGGTTCTTATGAATCATGCCAAGAAAAACATTGCAAAGAATATTGATTTACATCTTATCATTTACCTTCCTGGCTGGTTATTTGGTTCAGACTTCGTCACAAAGAGAAGCTGCTGGTATTTGTACAGATTTATTCTTCCGATGTACTGAGCAACATGAAAGTGCTTGTGCCTCCAGAAGCAGTGTGATGCTCCAGCAGTGGTGTGAGGCTCTGAGTGTATTTGAAAGTGTGGCTTCTCTACCAAAAACTGCTTTTTTTCTACAGTTGTCATGTCCAAGTTTACCTCTTTGATTTCATCTCAGTCTCAGTGCAGCTGTACAAAAATTCTGAATTCTGTGTACAGTAAAGGAAATATGAACGTTTCAACGTCAATGCTGGAAATATAGAGAATCCTTTTTTTTTTTTTTCAATTAAGTTTCTCTTCACCACTCTTGTGTAGGTAGTTGGCAAGTCAGGGTAGATGACTTGGATAAGAATAGGTACGGAGAGAGGGAGTAATAAAACAGATTATTTAGCAGAGAACAATACTAGAGCCCCTTAATGATCCTCTTCTGAAATATCTCAGATTGAGTCTTTTAATATGGTGCAGAAATTATGCAAAAAGTTTTCTAATGTTACTTGGATTCTGTCCACAAGTACTGTCAACTTTTTCCATGCATAAGTTACCCGAGGTCTGTAAGTTATAACTTATGCACCATTATACCTCAGGCACTGTCAAATTTTTCTGTGCATAAATTACAGCAGGTTTATAAGTTGTAACCTTTTTTTTTTTTTTTTGAAGGGGGACATCAAAAACCCCATCCCTGTGCAACGAGCTGTTCAAATATATGCTCAGATCCCATGGTCTGTGATATGGGGACACTCTTAAATGCTTGTTAGTCTGATTTAAATTTAACCTTTACCTGGATGCTGTGCACGAGGCTTTGCTAAATGAAAGAAAAAGAGCACAGGTCCCAGGGGAAGGTCTCACTGTAGAGATACTGATTGTTTAAATTTGAGTTCAGGTTTGTTTTGGTTACAGACTTGTGGGCTGACATTTAACTACAGCCTCGTGCTCTCCACCCTGGCCCCAGATAGGCTTATGAATACTCTGGTGTATGCATGTAAAAAGAAAAATAATCTATAATAGAAGACACAGAATATGGCTGAGGAAACAAGAAGTGTTACCCAGCATATCTCAGGGAATTGGATTGCTGACATCAACCAGCCACTCTCCATCTTTTGCTCACCCATGTACTGGACGGATGTTGCTTATTGGATGTTGGAAGAGGTAAATTCTAGAATTAGGTGTTTACAGTGAAATTCACTCCATGACGTTCCCTGAGAGCTGCCAGTGTGCTCCTTGCTCTGCCATCTTGTTTGTCCTGTGACTGGGAACCTCACCTTTTTTTTTGGTGCTTTTCAGACACCCTCTGGATATTCTAGGAGACTTTTAGGGGCACTAGATGAGCTTTTTTTTAACCAAGTCCACATTCTCGTCCCTCAGTCTGGAAAGGTGTTGGTGCAGGAAATACTCCATTTACAATACAGGAAGTTTAGAAAGACAATTTGTTTACTTCCATCTCTTTGAAGTTCTCTCCTTTGTATTCTTTTTTTCTGCTGCTTTACTGTCTTATCTTTTCTTTCCAGTTTTACTGCAGTTACATCCCTGGTGATGGACCATAATAAAAAAAAACCCCAAATAGGTATTATTTTTGATGGACCTTAGCAGTGGACAAGGCTAGAGAAAATGAGGGAGGATCTTCACAGGTGCTCACTTCCCTGAGCTGTTGCATGAAGGATTCAATTTCCTCCTGTATTAAATGTGTGCTGTCTTGATAGTGCATTATCTGACGGTCAGCCAGAGAAATGCCAGCTGTTATTCTGAGGTATTTAATCACACTCTGAAATGGTATTACAGGGTGGTGCTTGTGCAGTGAGAGCACAGCTCTGCAGAGCTGGAAGCCTCGCGTGTGCAGTGGTAGGTGTGCAGCCAGGCCCCTCTGCAGTACAGGAAAGCCCAGATGAGCAGATGGAGAGGAGCCTTGCTGAGAAGGACTTGGGGATAACGATGGGTGAGAGGCTGGGCATGACCCGGCAATGTGTGCTTGCATCCCAGAAATTACCCATATCCTGGGCTGCATCCAAAACACTGAGCAGCAGGTGAGGGAGGGGGTTCTGCCCCTCTGCTCTGCTCTGGTGGGACCCCACCTGCAGAGCTGCATCAGCTCTGGGGTCCCAGCACAGGAAGGACATGGACCTGCTGGAGTGAGTCCAGAGAGACCCATCAAGATGATCAGAGGGATGGAGCATCTCTCCTATGAGGGAAGGCTGAGAGAGCTGGGATTGTCCAGCCTGGAAAAGGGAAGGCTGAGAAAGATGGAGAGGGACTTTTTACAAGGCCACGTAGTGACAGGACAAGGGGAAATGGCTTCAAACTGAAGGAGAGGTGGTTTAGACTGGATATTTGAAAAAACATTTTTACTGTGGGAGTGGTGAGGCACTGCAAAAGGTTGCCCAAAGAAGTTGTGGATACCCCATCCCTGGAAGTGTTCAAAGCCAGGCTGGATGGGGAACTGAGCAACCTGGTCTAGTGGAAGGTGTCGCTGCCCACGGCAGGGGAGTTGGAACTGGTGCCCTAGGTTTTAACTTTTATATTTTTCAAATCCTGTATTGCCTAGTGTGTAACTCTGCAGGTTCTTGTAGCCTGCTCACTTCTGTTCTCTAGACAGAACAAAGCCTCTCCGGGCCTGCTCTCCAAGGACACCCAGGCTGTCCTGGGCCTAAAAATGTGTAA
>VZRO01004075.1:100645-159274 GCA_013397915.1 Daphoenositta chrysoptera | reverse complement strand
TTTTAATTGGCGAATTTATGCTGATATGTAAATGAGATGAACATATAAAGTGTGGGGAACTCGTGACTCCTCATCCATCTTGGGGTCCATTTTCAGTGTGGCCTTTGGCTCCCAGGGTGCACCTTTGAAGGCCTTTCAAATAAATACCCACCTTTATTCCCTTATCCCTGTCTAGTCTCTGTTTCTAGGCAGCCTCTCAAGGCATCAGAACAAGATCTTTAAGGTCCCTTGCAACCCAAACCATTCCATTGCTTCTGTGATTCCCCGTATAGGAAATGACGTGGGCAGAGGTGTTGATGTCCTGCCTTTCCTCTCCCCCACTCTCTAAATACCTGTTACCGAAGGGGAGAAAGAATGGGGAATCTTCCTCCCAAGCATGTGTCCATTTCCCACTTGTGAGTTCAGCTGTGCTAAGCTCATGTAGCTCCCTTGCCTCAAATCCTGCACGTGCATTCCTTTTTTCCACCTGCCTAAATATATCATAGTCACGTGCCTTGCTCAGTGTTGCAAGAGATAATTCCTTCCCATGTTTTAATTAAATCAATTCCAAAGCTCTAATTAATGGAATAAACACACCTGATTCCTACTCGCTGGCTTAAGACACCCATCAGAAACAATATTTTCATCTGGAAGTGAGGTCTCTTCCCTGGAGTTTGTATCCTGAAACCCCCAAATTTTGGGTCCAGGACTCCCGAAAAGCCCAGATTTGGGCTCTTGAACACTTAATTTTGGGTTCTGACCCCCAAATTTTGGGGTCCTGACCCCAAAATTTGAGGTGATGACCCCCCCCCAGCCCCCAGATTTCTGCCACCCAATTTGGTGCTCAGACCCCCNTTGAATGCCCAATTTAGGCTCCAGGACCCCGAAATTGGGTGGTTTTGGAGTGTCCTGGACCTCCCAAACCCACCAGATTTTGGGGTCCTGACCCCCCCAGTTTTCTGCCACCCCCAGAGCCCTCCAATTTGGGATCCCAGCCCCCTCCAACCCCGAATTTTGGGGTCCAAAACCCCCAAATCTCAAATTTGGGGTCTTGAACTTTGAATTACGTATCCTGACCCCCCAAATTTTGGGGTCCTGATAACAGTGTCGGTGGTCCCATGCATTAGAAGGCAGGCAGCTCCTGGGACATGTCACAGCCATCCCTGAAGCTGCTCAGCACTCTTTGAGGCAGAGCTGCCTGGAAAGTTAGGAAACATGTCTACAGAAAATGGACTATCCTTCACCCTCCAGCTGTTGGGAAGCTTTGAGGAAGCCAGTCTTGGGCAGTTTTCCTGCACGTTTCCCCCCATTTTGGGTTTGCTTCATGAGCAAGCCCCCGAGTGGCTGTTTGGTTACCAAGAATAAGTGTTACCAAGAAGTGTTACTCCAGAATGCTCAGTCACTCAGCACTGAGCCCCTGTGGCAAAAAATAGCTTTATGTAGATTGCAGGAGGTACTGAGAGGAAGCTGAATCCCCTGAGGCTCTTGTAGGAGGGGGAATGAAAAAGCTTTTTTGTCCAACTATGTCATACTCATGCAGTCATGCCAAAGTGCAGTGGTGCACTGCTCCTGCTTTTCAGAGGCCTCCAGATGCATTGTTTGTCTCCAAAAACAAGATAGCTGGAAGTCAGGGTGATAAATGACAGAGCAGGCTTTCCTCCCTCCCTGCAGGTCAAGCCTTCTCAAAGAATAAGGAGGCTGCTAACACGGGGATGGGGTTTCTTCCTGAGACCTGCCAGATCCAGAGACTTTTTTTTCTCCACTCAGTGCATTTTTTTCCGATAATAGAAACTGTCATCTGTAATTGAGACTATCATATTGAAAAGTGAGAATGGTGCAGAAGTGTACGTAATTTAACTTATTCTGAGCCTGCTCATCCCCCTTGCTAAAACAGACAACATTTTTAGTAACCCTATCTAGTCCTTTCCAGCCAGCTGTAGGTTTTCCTATAAAAACAAGGCAAATCACCACTTAAACTGCAAGGCAGAGAGAGGGATGGTGGAGACTGGGTTGCCTCCTTCAGTTTGGGCTGTGCCTGTTATCCTTAGTGGTCATGGAGATTTGCCTTTTTTGTTTTTAAGCATCCAGGCCAGCAAGAGTGCAGGTGGATGATGCTCCATCTTAATGTGGCATCCTGGCCCCAGCACAAACTTCAATTTTTTTAACATGTTTTTTAAAATGTAGTCACATAACTTGGGGTTTGTGTCCAGTGAACTGCAGGTGGGATTTGGGTAAGCAGTTTAATACACCTGTTGCTGTGTGTAGCTGCATCAGATTTGGCTGACTGATGTTGGTAAAATGCCACACCTTTCCTACACCATGTACTAAAGAACTGGAGACCTAAAATAGCTAAACCAACAATTTTTCATGGGTTTATTACCTCTCTGGTATCTATGACCCAGTAGAGGTTTTTTATTAGCCCTCTACAGGGTACAGATTTAATAGAGTACCATTTTCTTTGTTGAGGTTTCAGTGTATTTCAGATTTCCAAGAAATGGTCCTTGAACTCCAGTTCAGCACTGGCTGCAATAAAGTTGTTTGTTACTAAGTCATTCTGAAGAGGTGGAAGATAACTCACATTCATCTTGTAATACCTTCTGATTTTGTAAATGCAACAGGCAGAAAACTTGAAGCAGACAGAAGGAGTGTGGCTTTGTATTCAAGGCTTGGTGGCATTAACAAAAATGCTATTTTTATCATCACAAAATCATTGAGATGCTTCTGAAATATTTTTTTCAGCTCTTAGTCTCTCCTGTGTTGAATGTGAAATGGCTCCTGTTATTAGCAGTTATCTTTTGTCATAAATATATCTTTCAAGTTGCCTAGAGCTGTTTGCCAGATATACATGATAATGCCTTCTTTGCTGTTAAACAGCAAACTGATGAGATTCTCATTGCTTTACTGTCACTAATTAAGTAATTACTTCATCTGGGAGACATGTTGCTTATTTTTCAGATGCTTGATTTTTCAGGTGAGTTCACTTTAAACCCAAATCACGTGAGTTTACTTTTTTTAACTATGGTTGAGTTAACAAGTTTGCAAGTATTGGTCCTTTTTTATATGAAATCCTTTTTATGTTTAATTTTCCAGTCCTGTTGTGATTGAGCTGTGATTTAGGCAAAGCATCAGTCTGCTAAACAATTCTGGGTATGTTTTTCAAATTGTAACAATGGCATATTGTGAATGAGCTTAGTTGATCAATCTTTGTAATTCTCGATATAAAAAACACATTTAGGATTAAAAAAAAAAACCCAACAAAATATAAGTTAACAAGAGACCTAGCATTTTAAAGGTATAGGAAACTGGTAACATTTTGGCTGAAGGCTGAAAAAGTCCCAATCTGATTAGAGAAGCCCTGAAATCCCTTGGTCTCCTGAAAATACTGCATACAGCTCTTCATCCCTGTGTCATTCCTGATCCTCTGATAAAGAAAATATAAGCCTGATACTTGCACACACAGGTTGGGAAGGAGAAATATGAAAACAGGCAGAGGTCCTGATGGGAGAATTGAGAACATAACTGTTCCTCTGAGCTGTGACATGCAGGACAAGTGACGTGGCTGATGCTGTGCTTGGCGGCCAGTGGAGACTGAGGTTGGTTGGTGAGATATCTTGCTGTGTTTAGCTGGCTCTTGCACCCCACTGGACAACAAAACAGACAGGAAAGTTATTGTATAAGAACCCCCCAACTCCTTGTAAGGGAATGGCTGAGCCCTGACAGCCCTGCTGGTCAACTTGTAGTGGACTTTGGGGCAATTAAAAGCGACTTAAACTGGACCCTTACACTCAAACAATGATAAGCAATAAGAAAAAATGTGGCAAGTGAAGCTAAACTAGAATGTGACAGCATTCCCTAATTCCACAGGAGAATGTTTCACAAAGCAGCCTCTTGCTCACATTAAAAGCACAGAGGCTTTAACACCAGAAGCTTCAGTGAGTTTGTGCATTCCCTCAACAAATAAGAAAATTTCAATCCAAAATCTCCATTATAGGAAGGTAGTTGTATATGAAAAAACAAAATAACTTTTCTTTAGGGCACTTTTAAGCAGGGTGATGCTGGAATTTAGCAAAATTTGTCAGAGTTTGTGAGAGAACAGAATAAACCAAAAGCCTTAGCCCCAGTTACAACCCAAATCATCCACATCCTTAAAACAGTTAAAATATACTTTAAAATGTGGACAGATGGTCAAGCAGAATAAACAGGTATTTTATTTAATTAAGATAGCACTGCTTGAAATACATTGGGGAAATGAATAATTAATATCTCATAAGACTGGCTAAATTTGAAGGAGAAAAAGTTCAAATATTTTCAAGGGCCTATAAATTAGTTTAAATAAAAGATGACTACATACTACTGTGATTTTCCTTCCCTCTCCCCACTCATCCTTCAATACATTTTGGGCATGTATTTCCTTAAAGTGCAAATATTCTAAAAGAAAACATAGTGGAAGAAATGTTTAAAATTGGAAATAAACACAAGTGCCTTGCTCTATCAAGAAATGGAGAGCAAATTCTACATGAGCAACACAGTGAACTTCCTCCCACGTTCCATCAGTGATATCCCCCAAAAGATGGTGACAGTGTAAACAGAGGATGCTGTCTACAAACCATGGAAAGGCTGTACATATTCATGTTATGTGGATTCCTATTATGATGAGACAGGATTTTTTCTTTTGCCAAAATATTAAAAATATTTTTCTTGCTTTATGTGGAGTAACTGTACTCAGCATTTTGAGGTGGGCAAGAGCAACAAAGTCGCTTTGGCTTTCTACATACCCTAGTGGAAGATTTTACCCTTTTAACTTGCAATTTTTTGGGTGTGGCCTTCCATGTCTGCTGGCTGGTTGTGCTGTTTAGCACGTCCCAGGTATGTCCAGAGATTGTTGCCCTGACAATTCAGTGCTGCTGAATCAGACTTGTTGTCTAGGCAACTGCCTTCAGCTTCAGCTGGAAAACCAAGAGTTAAAGACCAGAATCTGAACAGTGTGAGCTCTCCAAGGGTGGCCTCATCAACACTTAGGGCTCTTCTAAACCTTAATCTTTACAGACGTGTTCTGTAAAGATGAAGTCCGAGGGCAGGAAGGGGAATATGGCATCGACAAGAACTGACAGATGATTTACTGCAGTGGAGAGCTGCTGCCTCCTCCACAGCGCAGGGAGGAGGGGGCGGATCTGATTCCTGGGCAAGGACTCCAGATCCCCTCGGGAGGATGCAGAAGGTGGAGTGGGAACACCGGCTGCCCTCTTGTGCCCTGCAGATGTCTGGCATTTCACTAAATGATATAAAATGTCAAACTCTTTCCCATCTGTTAAAATTTCTGTGCTGGGCAGAGCTGCCTTGTATAAGGTCCAGCACAGACAAGGGAGACCTCCAACAGCTGGGCCTGACTCATGACTGTGCTGTCCTTCTCTGGAGGATTACAGAAAAGAGGGAGAGTAACTTTTTACAACTAAAAAGTTTTTACACGTGACAACGATAGGACAAGGGGGAATGGTTTTAAACCAAAGGAGGAGAGACTTAGATATCAGGAAGAAATCCTTTGCTGTGGGGGTGATGAGGCTCTGGCACAGGTTGCCCAGAGAAGTTTTGGCTGCCCCATCCATGGAAGTGTTCAAGGACAGGTTGGATGGGGCTTTGAGTAAACTTACCTAGTGGATGGCATCTCTGCCCGTGCCAGGGGCTTGGAACTAGATGATCTTTAACCCTCTTCCAACCCAAGCTTTTCTAGGATTGCCAGCAGAGTTCTCAAAAAGAAGACAAAGAAAATGCTGTTTCTGGTTTTTAAGTGTAGGTGCAGGCAGCACCCTACCTCTGTACAGTGCTTGATAGCACGTTCCAGTCCCAGTCTTGGGGCCACCCTGGAGTAAGGGAAGATGATATAGGACACAGAGAGATTTCCCTGTGCTTTGGTGCACACATGTCCAAAAAATGTTACAAATAGCCTAGCGGCTTCTAACATAGTGGTGGCAAAGTTGCTAATTCAGAATCACGTGAAATTAGCTCTGACATGAGAGTTTCATCAGAGGTGCTTTTCAGTGCACCACTGGGCAGTTGCAAAATAGCGTGAACCAGGAGTACTGAACCTGGAAAATTCACAGGGAATGTGTGTGTGTGTTTATACTAATCTTTGGCAATTCTGATTTTACACTATGTACCAGTGTGCTGAACTGAAGAAGTAATCATTTCAGGAATTTGTGTAAGTGATAAAAAATAGGACTTCCCTCTCCTGAGTCTGTGGTTGTGCTGAGGGTGTCTTTTTCTAGATTTGTGCTCTGTGAGGGTGCAGCTGTGGGAACTGCTGGTGTTCTGTATGAGGGAATTCATGGGATGATGGTATAAAACACAGGTGTTGGGGCAGAGAACACAGGTGTAGCCATCAGGGTAAGGAGAGAAATACAGGAAGATGGGTAAGCAAGAGCCAAAAAACCACTTCCAGCATCCTCTTGTAGAGGTTTAAACACAGCTTCCTCCCTGGGGCTGCTCCATCTCCAGGGCTTCAGCTCTTTACTTCTGCCACTTGTAAGCATCACTGGGAATTAAGAAAATATCTTCTTTTAAGAACCTGCACTGCCTACTGAGTGGAACTTCTGAGCTTCCATGATGCTTTGTCCCAGTGAGTATGAATTAATCTCTCCCAATATATGCCAAATGTCTGTCTTCTGCATTTGTGTTGAAAATCTGGCCAGACAGACACTGTAGTATGAACCTGAAAAGAGAGTAATAAAAACGTAGAAAAAGATAGTCTTTGGGAATGGAATCATAAAATCATAGAACAGTTTGTGTTGGAAGGGACCTTTCATCTAGTTCATCTAGTTCAAGCCTCCCGCAATGAGCAGGGACATCTTCAGCTAGATCAGGTTGCTCAGAGCCCTGTCCAAAACGGCTTTGAGTGTTTCAGTGATGTGGCACATAAAATGTAACCACAACTAAACCCAGTAACAAATTACGTGTTCCGAGGCAGACAGATGAAGCACATTCCGTATAAACATAGAAATTGTTACCTTAAACCTCTGAAACAGAAAAGGTTTTGTTGCTGTGCTTCTAGCAGAGCCATCAACAATCTTGGCAGTTCTAGTTTCCTGCTGAAATGGAAATGTTTTGTGGGAATTGATTAATTACTGCTAATAATCTTGACGGAATGCTGTCAAAACATGTTGTTTTGATTTCTATGGAATATAGAAAGCAAGTCAAAACGAATTGCTGCTGCTTGAAACAGCACGTTTTGGCATTTTAAATTTAGTGTTCTCAATTCTTCATTAGAATGAATTCTTAGCCAAAAAAAGCCTTGAAAATTCTGCAATAACGAATTTTTCCCAGTTGAATCCATCTCATAGTTTTCTTTCCTTCTCAGCTTATATTTTAATCAAATATATCCAAGGCTTATAAAAGAAAATTTAAAATGGATATTATTGATGTGTGTAAAACCTTTATATGAATGTACTATTAGCTCCAGACTTAAAGCCTTGAAATGCATTGGATATTTTAATTGATACTGAGGATCAACATAGTGTGTTTGTCACATTTAGGGGAGAAAAAATAATCATCCTCTTTTTGATCATAACTACTGAAATTTTGGAGGTCATTCCTAGGAATGTGCTATGCCTGAGATGCTGAGAAAGACTTTGATTCTGCTTTTCAGAGACACCAAATTAATTTTTCTCTGTGAAAAGATGCTACAACAGGCCTTCCCAAATGTGTTGCGGATTTCTTTATCATGAAAATGCAGCCTCCTGTGGCACAGGACCCATCCCAGCTGTAGTTCCCTGATGTACTACAAGAGGATGCCTGGGATCTGAAAGGAAAACCAAGGGGGTCTCCTTTTTTCTACAGCATAATGTTTATTTTGTAATGAAGCAGGTGCAGAGGAGTGATGCAATTATTATTGGAAGAGGGAGAATGGTAAAATCTAATTGTGGTTGAGAATATGTGAGTAAAGTACAGAGAACAGCTCAGGCCCTGCACCCACAGCCACACGGGGTCTGGCACTTTTCAGACAAACCCAGCAGTGAGATGCACTGGGCAGCACCAGCTTGTGAGTTTCCAAAGTTTGGTTCTTTCATTGAACTCGGAATCTTCAGGCTCCCCTTGCTGTTTAGAAATTTCTTCCCCTGTTAACACTCCTGTGATAAATATTCCCCTGGCTGGGGTAGCTGTGTTTGGTGCCAGATTTCAGCCAAGACCTGGAAGTGGAACACAGGAGTCTGCCTGTCAGAACCTCCTGTGTTCAACAGTAAAAGATATTTCACATTTTGGAACCGTGTATGCACTATACACCAACAAATACTGGATTTTTCAAAACAGAAAGTGAAAAAGGAAATGGTTTGGCTCATTGCACTGAGCTGAAGTCCATGGAAGAAGATTGTTTATTCCTCTGGGCATGAAGAAGCATTTTGTGCTGATTTGCTTTAGGCTTCTGAGCAAAAATGACAGAACCACCTGGGTATCACTTAAAAAAAAAAAATCTCCATCCGAAAAGAGAATAATTTATGGCAGCATTTAATTATAACTATAAACAAGATTTATTCAGCAGCTTTACAGCCATTTGCCTTTTTAAGACTTTTTTTTTTGTATCTGTAAACATCTCAGTCTGTTTCTGTGAACCGTGAAGCTCACACAGCACTTCCAGACTTCTCTTGAAGGGCAACTGAAGAAGCCAAGCACAAAGATATTTAAAATATCACTGTGGCTCGTGCAGGAAATCTGCAAGAGTGGCAGGGCAGGTATGTTATCAACACGCTGCCTGGCACTTAGCATGCAGACAAATTAATCCAAACTCGCTTTCTGTTGGCATTAAATGGGTGAGGGAGCTATTTTGGCCCACTTTAACAAATACTCTGGCACTCTGCATGCTGTACTATGGATTAGGATAATGTTTGTCATCACAATCATAGCAGTCATTATTATTTACATTCTGGAATTGATTTTCCCAGTTTCACTTCATTGCCTGACAGCTTTATTTACTGCCTACTTCTCTGTGTTGTTTTCTAGAGGTGTAATGAGAATTGTGATTTTCTGGGCTGGTGTCAGTGTGAATTATTCTAAAGAAAAGTTAGGTGTAGAAGCATAACCTGTTGGATGTTGTAGCCTATCAACTAAGTCAAGTTGCAAGGTGGGATGGATGCAGGAAATTTGCTGTATGTAAAGTGGGAGGAGGAAATACTCTGAAATCCACTCTACACTTTAGGACAACTCTAATTTGTGTTTTCTGCATGTATCTAATGCAAGACTGTTTTAGCAACTAATGTAATATGGATTGTAATATGCATTCCATCAAAATTAAGATGTTAGCATCTCTATTAATAGGGCAGAAAATGAGATGCCATATTGAAATACATCAAATATTTAATATCCATATTTTGAATCTCCTTATGCCTTCAAACCCTCCTGCAGTGCTCCAACTGCAGAAAAACTCACTTATTGTTCTAATTGAAGTAAACACCACTTGTTATTATAGGCAGATTGTGCTGCCAGAGAGTTTTTAGCTGGAGTATTTGCCACTTTTCCTAGCAAACTTTGGTTTCATGACAGAGTCAAGAGGTGGTTGAGGCAGTAAGCAGACAATCAGGCAGCTTGGTGCCTACCAGTTTATGGCAGACCTATCTGTAAAGCCCATTGAAACCCACAATGTGGGTGTGGAGGGAGGAGGAGGGAAAGGAAGGAAGGAAGGGATGGTGTGGGGTCAAAAATTGTCACTCTTGTCAGCTGCAGTGAGTCCAGATCCTGACATCTGGGAGGGGGTGTAAGGGGCTACTTGTTTTATTTCAGATTCTGGGCAATTATTCTGAATATTAAAAAAATCCCCTCAGCTGTTAAAAGCAGCATTTTGTGCAAACCTCAGCTCAAGTAGTTGAAAGGGGTTTTCCCCCTCACTGTTTTCCCTTGGTATTTTCAGAAAGCATAATATTTGTGTATATATACTTGCTCTCAAAGGATTTGTGGGGTTTGCCAAGGTCTGTTTTCATCTTGTATTTGGGGGGGAAAAAGAGAGGGCGAGGCCTACATATGAGCTTTTCCTTTCCTCCCAGTTTAGTGTGTCCTTAAGCCTCAAACTGTTTTACAGTACAAGAACTAGGAGTCAGAGCAAACCAAGTTAGTCGGAGACATGATCAAAACAAGGAAAAGGAAGTGGGTTTTCACACAGCAGGCAGCAGACAGGGAGCTGCTTGTCAGAGAAAGCTGTGGATGCCAAAGTTCGTCATATGGATCCAGGAAATGCCCTGAACTGAAAATACTTGAAGGCTCAAAGGGAAGTATAATTTTTTTAAATTTTGTTTTTTATTTTAAGCCATATATTTGCCTTATTAATTTTTTTCTCAGTGTGCCCATGTTTGCTTGTGCTGCAGACAGGATGCTGAGCCCAGCAGCCCCTTGGTCTGAGCCTGCAGAGCGCTCCGCTGCTCTCGCTGCACTGCACACTCCGCACCGTTGGTGTTTCCATGGCTTTTATGGAAGCAGAATAACACCCCAGAGGTAGCTGCATGCCAGCGTGTGCTGATGTAATCCCTCTGAGATGAAAGGAGCTCTTTAAGTAAACACGAAGTCATGTTCTAACCTAGCACTTGTGATGAGACAGTGAAATGATTTACAGACCAATAAATGTGAATAACTCTCGGCTAGCAGTTCTCTCACAGCTATCCACGCTTCATGCAAACAAGCATTGTTCTCTATAGCTCATAAATTCCCACCAAAATAATAACTGAAAGTGATAAGACTCTTACCTGGAAATCTCTGTGTGGACAATAAAAGCTGCTTATCTTCCAGACACAAAGAAAGAGCCATTCAACCTGTCAAAGTTGGGGAAGAAACACCAACAACATGGGCAGAGAGGGATTGTGTAGTGCTGGATAATCTGTCTTCTTTCTAGATCCTTGTGGGCTTTTTAAGTGCCTCCATGTGCTCCTTCACTTCCACCTGATTTTTCCAGTGTCATCAAAAAATGGTCATGAGGTGGAAGTAGAACTTGTCCCAGAGACATTTCCTTCTTTGCCCCCTCGTTTTGCAATCTGGCTTCAGACCAGAGGGACGCTCACTTTGCTGTTCAGGGCAATTCCACAGGAATTTGACAGCCCTGTATTTGGAGAGAAAGGAATTTCAGCACTGCTCAGAGTCCAGCAGAACCAAGTCTGCAAGCGTCTGCTCCCATTCATGGTTATTTCCCACTCATCCAAATAGTTGTCATCAAAGTACTTTTGTCTTAAATCTCTGTGATTAACTACACGTGCCATATAGAGACAAAATGAGTTTATGATTACATGGAGCCTGGCTTTGCTTTCCTTTCTCTTCCATATAAATAGGGATGCGTGCAAGCAGGCCAGAAATTGGAGTTGTTCCCTCATCTAGAGGTTACAATGTGGCTGAAAACTACCCAGGCACCTCTATGACCACAATCTGCTTTTAGTTTGAGTTATTATTGATATTTAATCAACAGGAGTGTTTGCCTGAAAAAGAATGAGCAAACTCTGTGCACAAATTCTTTTCCATGGTGCAGGACATGAGCTATGTTGTCCCTGTCAGTGGGAGCCACAAAGAGCATTAAAAAAACGTTAGGGAATACATCAGAGCCTGAGTGGATAGGCAGGAGGGTTACTTGTTTATGTCACATTTTCTCCTAAAGGACTGATTGTGGAGGAGGACCAAAATCTGTTCTCTTCAGAGGGGCAGGTGGGTTTTATGGCATGTTTTTCTTGCCTCCTTGGAGTAGAAGGATGCATCCTGAGGAGATATTGGGATCTCCAATATTAATCACTAGTTAAGATGTTGAATGCTGTATATTAAAATAGAAAGTAGAATAGATAAGTGTTTAAAATAGTGCACAGAAAGGGTATGAGAGGCGGAAGAGAGGCAGCTGAAAAAGGTAAGAATACTTGGCAACTTTTCTGGAGGCTGATGCATGAAGAACATCTCACTTAGCCCATCACAGCAGAGCTCCAACAACAGGGAGTGGCAACCAAGCCCTGAAAACTCAAAGAGGTGAATTGTCTTTGTGTTTAAAAGCCAAGAGGAAATTAGTATAATGCTTCCCCTTCTGTTCCACTGGGATTGGAGTTCTTCAAAATGCTTCTCTTGCTTAGTGGGCAGGAAAATACCAGGAAATGTCTAATAATAACAAGATTTCTATACCAAGGTGTTTCTAGCCTAGACATAGATGCATTCGTTTTAACAGATCTTTTATCTATGCTCTTGTTATTTAACATGGTAACTTTTGTAGGGACAAGAAATCTCATCTGTGGGCTTGGGGTCTGTTGCCCTTCATGTTTTAAGAACAGCTGCGCACAAAGGTTTCTCTAACATGTCCACGCTCTGGGGGAGAGGAACATAAAATAAGAACTGCAAAGTCATATGAGCATAGCCTAAATATTTGCACATCCTTCTGCCTCTGTGAGAACAGCAGAAAAATATCTGCATTTACCTCTTTTGCCAGGGTCATGGCACAGTGACAGTGACACACATCATAGGCCAGCAAATTAATGAACTTCTGAATCTTGGCCAAGGGGTCTTTCCCTTCTTGTCTCTGCTACAGGAGGGCAGACAGCTGAACCCAATAATATGAATCTGCTCTTTGATGCTTACTAAAACTCTTGTAGGACAGGCCACTTCCCACAGGTGGACAGTGATGTGATCTATTGTGTTGCTGCAGAATTTCTGCCAGCATTTATCCTATATGCCTGTCTCAGGAATAATAAGAAATTAAAAGCTGTCATGCCAGTGGGATTGTGGGTCAAAATATCTGATCTTCTTCAGTACGTGAGGGCATTTTCCTTGTCCTGCTAAAGTCTGACTAAAGGCTAATTTTTGGAAGGCCACCCAGTCTTGTAAAGTTGCCTGCTTTTGCTTTTATATTTCAACGCTAATTTTTCTTTGGTAAGGGTTCGTTTGCTGTTTTCAAACAATACCTATACCTCAAATGCACCAGTGATTGGAGTAAATTACTGGAAAAATACCATGACATTGATCAAATTCATGATATATTAGTGTTGCAATTGGGTGCATTCAGGTATAGCTGGGAAGAAATTGAATACCTCCTATGTTATTAGTTGTAAGAGCCTACTCTCTTGGCATTAAAAACAAATCTAATTCCCAAACTGTCTTTACCACCCTTTAATGCTGTTATTGATTTAGTTTGTAGAGACTGGATTATTTTTATCTTGAGAGTGGGGGAGGGGGATTTGTTATCTAAAACTTCTTTTGAAATTAAAATTCTGGACAAATCTCATTATGTCAGCAGAGAGAGCTGAGAGCTATTTTGTAGAATGCACTGAAAAACTGGGCTTTTTAAAATGGAGTGATGTAGACATGTATGTATGTTCTCACAGAAGTAATCTTTTGCTGTCTTGATGTCATCCACTGGATCTTGATGTAAAATTTAGGCTCAGTTCTCAGCCACCTGAGAGCAAAGCTCTGAGTCTCATGTGTTTTAAATCCTGCCTAGGCCTGGCTGAGAGAATTCTGGGCAGGTGGGAGAGACTGGGGAGGCTCTTCTCTGATGGGGAACCACTGAAGGATGTGGGTCCTGGCATAAAGATGTAATAAAATGCAGTGTTCCCATAATGGCAAGGGTGGGAGGTGCACCCAGTGTCCCAGAAGAGCTGTTGGCATGGACACAGCTGGGAGCTGGTCCTGACCAGCCATCCCTGGCTTTGTGTCGCTCAAATTCAGCTCAAATAACTGCCCATACAAGCGTGAGGATTCAGCTGCTTGAGTTCTCCTCGCAGCTCTGCAAGCTTAAATAAACACGTAAACATGTTTAGGGGCAGAGCAATACTCTGCTGTGTTCTGTGAGGGACAGAGTGGTGCTTTTGTTTACAGATGGATTGGTGGTTACTGTCTGTCATTGGTGAAATTTAACTCATTTTCTGCACACAGAAATTTGTGTGTGCTACTTCATTTGCATTAAGCATTGCAGACAACCATTGAAATGACCTTTTTTAATTTGCTAGTCAACTTCAGTAAACCTAAGCTGGTAAAACACCTGCTCTAGATTGATAGCAATGAGAATTTTACAAATTCAACAGTGAAGTTATCCCAGTGCTTTTCCTTTTGTTACAAAACACATGCATTTGGGCATTTGTTAGTAGAGAGAAGCAGGAGGAGCTGAAGCATAGTTGTGCATGTTCAGGGCAGCAAATCAGGGACAGCAACTTCTGAAATACAGCTGGTGTCACCAGGCAGTCGATGGAAATAGGTTTCAACGTCGAGGGAGCAAAGATGTAGGACCAGCTCACCACAGCAAACGAATGGGTTTCTGACCTGGTAGACCTTAAAGCACATGGTTTAGGGTGTTCCTAAATCAGGGTCAAACGACATAAAATGTCCAAATGTTACTGATATTGATGAAGCAAACAGCGATTAGGTTTCTGGTGTGTTTCAGCCCTGATTTCCATGCTGTCTAGACAAAAGGCAATGTATAGCAGCTGAGTACTTGTCTCTTCACGTCCTTCTGAAGTAACACAGATGTTTCTTGCAGGGCTGTTCTGCAGCCAAATGCTCTTAGAGCTGACCATGCTTTGTCATGCTCCTTAAATTAATCCCAGCTGAACTGGTCAAGGCCAATACTGTTTCTTGGAAGCAGCTGAGTGGGTGAGTCTTTCTTTAGCTGAAGAGGAAGAAGAAAACACGCATGTGCTCTGCAAGTAAACGTTTATTTCAGCTTGAGCCTTAGGATATTAATTTTTTGTTTGAGTTGTGGCCTGACCACAGTCACTTTGTGTCACTGCTCAGATGGGTGTGGGTATTTAACAAGTGTAACTTACATAGCTGAGAAGTGTTTGTGGAAAAATATGGAAAGGAATCTTTTACCAGAAAATGGATCTAGGAAGCTCTTTCACCCTGTATCTCTGAGGGTGCTGTGATGTTGAGGAATACTTTTAATGCTTAGGTTGGTGTGTAAGTTGCAGTGCAAGCTACAAATTGAGCTACCTGCCCTAAATGCATTCCTCAACAATGAGATGGGCATTGGCTGTGGGGATGAACAGTTTTATAGAACAGTTCATGTTTTTAGAATGGCTGTGATGTTTGGCTACATTGTATATCAGAAATTGTGTGCAATCTCTTGGGGAACACAAACTTAAGAAATATTGTCTTACACCATGGTATTGATTGGAAAAATACTGGAGCAGTGAAAGTTGTTGAAGAAAACAGATTATTTTACCAGACAAGGCATTGCTGTACTTAGAAGTTCCAGGTTTTCTTGAACTCATTGCTTATGTCATTTAGAAACTGGTTTATCTAAAGAAGGTCTCTCTCCTCTCTCTTGTCCTTATTTCATGACGTAAACTGAGTGAAGAGAAGCTATTTTTGTTTCACTGTGAAATAATCTTGTTCAGATCTATATTTCTATCAAAGACTGGAGTTGGTAAATAAGCACAAGCAGCTTCCAAGCAATTTCTATTTGTGGTTATCCAACAGGTATTACTTAACTGAGGTGGAAAAGCACTGCTAAGAGGGAGGTATTTCAGATGTAAGAGTGTTTGCAGCTTATATCAGAGATTTGGTAATTTCTGCTCTGTGTATTTCAGTGCTTTCTATCTGTTGAGCTGTATAAAATATAGAAACATTTTCTAGCTGTTGAGTGTTGCAATGCTGATGCTTATGAATTAGCAGTGGGTTTTTGTGCTGTGCACTCATGTGGCAAAAAGCCTGTACTGAGGTCTGCAAGAGCTGAACTTGTGATTAATGGCTCTTGCAACTCGAGCAGGGCTGTGGATGACATTATAAAAGCATGGTAATGCTGCGTGCAGATCCTGTGGTGTTGGAAACCAGCTTAACGAACGATATTTTCTCATCCAGTATTGGAAGCACTGGAAAAGCAGCCCTTAGCAGGAGGGTGGAAGGCTGGGAATACATGCTGTAGTGTGGTGCTTCGTATCCCTGAGACAGGAAAGAATTTTCAGGAAAAGCTGGCACGTCTTGATTTTTTTGAAAAATGTCCTTTCTTGACTTTTGTGACTTTGAAGCTCCAATTATGAATGTATGCAACACTTTAGTGTGTTTTTATAGCTGCTCATCTGAGAAACATCTGTCTTTTAAGGCATTCTTATGTTCTAGCCTATGGTCATTATCAAGTGGCACTTTGCAGGGCATGATGGTGACTAAAAGTTTCCTCTTGAAGGTTTCAACCTTCTGTTGCCTGCCCAGCAGCAAGGCTGTGGGAAGATAGAGGATTTATCCTCCTGTACCTGGTGGTGCAGAAAGAGGGACTGGAGGTGGCTGCTGCCTGGTGCAGGTTGCTAGTTGGATGGAGAGGAAAGACGCAGGAGAAGGTGTCACCAGCTGATGGGACAATGAGAATGGGTATTTTGTATATCTGAGTTTTTCTGGCAATGGAATTACAGTGGATTACACAGAAGGGCAAAGCAGGAGAGGGAGTAAAGGGAACAGGAACAGGCTGATAAATAGCTGAAGAGAAGCAAGAAAAACAGAGATGTTGAAACAGAGAGAGATAAAATTAAGACTATTTATTTACAGGTATTCCCTGATATCTTCCTGGTTATGTGGTGGCTTGTTCGTTTGTTTTGCTGTTTTTCCCCTGCAGAAGCTGAGTTGGCTTTGCTCCCTGTTTGATCAGAGGTGTCTCATGCTCCCACTCATCCCCAGGCACGGACCCTGTCCTGTCCCCTGCCCAGTGCAGCAGCCCTTGTTCAGCTCCTGTTGGAGTGACACTCCTGGTTGCGAAATAGCAACTGGGAATTAGGCTCACATTTGAAGACGAGAAAAGATATGTGGGAATTTGTCACTTTAAAACATTGAAATGTTACTTAAAATTCTCATAACAAAGTAATCCTTTGCAGGAGATGGTCAAAACAGTCTTCTGCTCTGTACATGTTCTGCAGTTTGGCTATAATTTCTTTTAATAGTCAGTCAAAAGTGAAAACCTGCCCAATCCTGGTATCTGTTCTTTGTTTAGATTCTTAGAACCAGACCCCTAGAAACATGATATTTTTGCTGATGTCAACATTTGCTGATCTCTTCTTTTAAAAAATCAAATTCTCTAATTATTTCCTCAGCTATCAGAGTTAATTTTTGGCATCAGAAATATTATTGTCTCTCTCAATATTACTAGGTCAAGAAAGAAGTTATTCCTTTTATCTTGTCTCTTTGAATTGGGATATAAATATAAAATAGGTTGTCAGGGTTTTTTTCCAGATTATAAAATCTTTGGCTCTGATGAATCAAAAATACACTGTTGTAATGTTGTATCTGTCTCAAAGGATTTGAAATTATACATTGAGGTCAGATTTCAGCACTTAGTGAAACTTTTTCATTTTATTTTCTGTAAACACCAGTGGTGTTTTTTCTTTGAATAGAGCTGCAGCTTAAATGTACTTGCAGTAATTTTCCTTCTAGTCCTTTTGTGTCAATAGGGTAACTTAAATTCTTCCTTCCATCTTTAGTTTGAAAATGCTTTCATTAAAACAAATGTCTGCTCTGCTGAGGTTTTTCTTATCACAAATGTGTCCAGATCCTGATTTGATCAGGATAAGCATCAACAATTGCAATCTTAATCTTACAATCTAGTGTCCTTAATAAAGACAAGTCGTGTTATCTGTGTTGCTGTTTATTTCCTCCCTGTGAGAGGAGAAAGTTGGTTTTTTTTCTCAAATTGAGATGTAGTTCGAGGGAATGTGTGCATGGAGCTGTGTGGGACACTCTAGGTTGCTTTCATCCATGGCATCCTTGAGCCTGACTCAATGCTCTCCTCTTTTTGGTCTAGCTGCCTTGCACTTGATGTAACTAATTTAAATTCTGCCACGTTTCTCAGGGTCTTCACAAGGATCTAAGCTGTTGCAGAGGGTAAAAAACCCCTACAAATAACACCTTGCAGTTCACAGTCTTTCTTTGTGAACTACTGAGTCAAACAGGAAGGAAAATGCTCTCCCAAACACACGGGGAAGCCACTTCATCCAAACTACACATGCACATAGGAAGCTGAGAGTACACAAAGGAGGGAAACAAACTTCATTCCTCGTGGAAACAACATAGTTTTGTAGGCAAATGGGATTTAGTGTGCCCATGCACTTCTTACTACTTCTGAAGGACCTGGGGAGCTTTATTGTCTGGAAAGTGACTGAGAGGTGTAATACATGAAATGTTAATGATGAAAGGGGAGCAGGTGTTTTTTCTCTCTTAGTAATTCATAATTAATGCTTTCAAGGCTGGCGAATGTAGGGGGTTCTGTTTGGGTTTTTTTTTTCCCTCTCTTTTTAACTTGGGGAATTTTAGAGCACAGTAAACAATGGGTTTTCCATTCCAGTGAACAAGCTGTTCTGGGCTCTCAAGCTGCATCTTTTAGCCCATTAGGTTGAATTCTGCGGGAATGATGGATGCTGCAACCACCATTCAATTGGCAGTCTGGTGTGTCTCCATGCTTAATTAGTCCAGGAAATCAGCTTGAAAGGCAGCAGTTGCCTTGAGAGAAGCACTGAGAGAGGTTGGTTGTCATGTGTTGGGCTTTTCATGCAGTAAATGTTTGGCTCCCAGGGGGTGACAAGTTGGCTGCAGCGTGGAGCAGAGGAGGTAGAAGGGAGTGTGAGCACTTAGCCAAGAGGTGTGGGAAATCCTCGGAGTAAGGAGCAAACAGGATTTGGTTCTGCTGGCACAAGCCTATCAACCTCAGGGCAGGGTTTCAAGAGAGAATATTGGAACTGGGCAAGTTGAACTCCGGCCTTGTATTCTGAGCAGCTGAGTGCCCACCTTACCCAGCACACAAGCTAGCTGTGAGATAACACTGTAATTGCGTAAGATGATGATTTTGAATGTTCTCAGTACACTCCTGGGCCAGACACCAGCTGGTTCTGGTAGTTTGACTTCACAGGGAACAGGTCCAAATTGTGAATCATTTAGAGAAGGCCATATCCTGTGCCCACCTACTCCTTGGCTGCTTTTCAGGAAAGACTGGTCTGTCCCAGCCTCTGCAAGCTGAATATTGGCTCTGGTGAAAAGAAGCTGTGCTAACAGTATGCTCTCCTTGCAGATAAGGCAAACAGTGTTCTGGGCTGCATTGGAAGGGATGTACCCAAGCAGACCAGGGGAGGTGTTTATCCCCACCTATGTGGCCCTGTCCAGGCAGGACCCCGGGTGCTGGATCCAGCTCTAAGGAGGTGATTCCTCACAGCTGCCTCGGCAGTGACAGCAGGCTCTCTGCTTTTATCTGCCTTGCAGTGGTCAGTGCTGCTCACCTGGGCTGGAGAAGCATGAGGTTGGTTTGCAGGGTATGTAAAGGGCTCTGTTTTCTGGCTAGCTGTTGGGTTTTGATCTTCATTCCTTACCTATCTCCATTTCAGACCTCCCATAGAGATTTTCAGCAAGTCCCACAGGGCTCAAGCTCAGCTGGTGCGAATTGTTGCACCTGCCTTTTGGATTAAAAAAAAAAAACAAAACCTTCCCCATTCTAGTCCCTGTGTTGAGTCCTTGCTGCTAGATATGAGGTGGCAGGAGGCACATCTGCAGCATAAGCAAAGCAACAGATTTAACAACCACACTAATTAAAGCAACTCTTCCAGTGATGTCTCTCTAAATTGCACTCTCGGGTAATTGACTCTTTATTGTTATTTTCCTTTTC
Organism: Daphoenositta chrysoptera; assembly: GCA_013397915.1. Lineage (NCBI taxonomy): Eukaryota > Metazoa > Chordata > Aves > Passeriformes > Daphoenositta > Daphoenositta chrysoptera. Next base: position 139,737 of record VZRO01004075.1, on the reverse strand, counting down.
CCAAAGCATCTCCACAAATAGAGGACTTCCTTCTGCCCACGTTTTTCAAGAATAATATTCTTGTGGATGGGCAGAAGCAGTTTTTGCCCATGATCTAACAGAGTATCTCCTGTTATTAATCAGGTTTGGGATGCTTATCAGCTTTTCGATTGGTCTCCAGAAGTATCTTCATACACCAGAGCTTGGCTCCTTTGTAAGATCACCGTGCCTGTGAGCTGTTGTGAGTGGCTCTGAAGAGAAAAGTGGGTTATGCCTGAGCTAACAAAGCTTCTGTCTTTTAGGTTCTTTGCCTTGATCCTTGATTTTTATCAGGTCCTAGCCCCTTGTGTCCCTTTCCAACAGGGTTTTGCTGCGTTGCAAGCATACTTCAGCTGCTTGCTTCCTTCAAATAGTTCCCAGACACACTATTAAGAGCAATATGCTGAAACCTTAAGCAAAAGCCTCTTTAGCTAAGGCAATCTCCTAAATTCTTCAGGACCTAAAGGCAATTTTACTAATTGGTACTAGAAACACTCAAATGAAGGCAGAGAGCCCGACACCTTATGCCAGAAAGCATCTGAATAGCGCCACACATGAAAAGACCCGAAAGGCTGTGTCATAGAGCACGCTGTTTTGAAACAAGGAAAATGGCTTGTGGCAATGCTAGACTGGGGCTAAGAAAAGCTGTGAAACTGTCACAGGCAACAAAAGATGGTCAGGCAATGGACTTCCTTGAGCATGTGCCTTGTAAGGGCTGCTGGAAGTGACAGCTATAAAGCTGCTCTGTTTGGTGGCAGCTTGAGTAAATTTTGTTTGCTTCTCATGCTAAAGGTGGCCTTGTCACAGTTATAAAAGTTGACACAAGCAATTCACAGGGAATCAACAAGACAACTGCAAACGGACCAACAGCAAAAAATATCCAGAGTAGTGATGCCTCAGGTTTTAACTTTTACATTTTTCAAATCCTGTATTGCCTAGTGTGTAACTCTGAAATCTCTTGTAGCCTGCTAACTTCTGTTCTGCAGACAGAACAAAGCCTCTCTGGGCCTGCTCTCCAAGGACATCCAGGCTGTCCTGGGCCCAAAAATGTGTAACCAACATCTTGGAAGGGGGGGTGAGTTCAGGGAAATTACATAATAAACTGAAGTTTTAATTGGTGAATTTATGCTGATATGCAAATGGACTAAACCTATAAAAGTGTGAAGAACTTGTGACTCGTCATTCATCTTGAGGTCCATTTTTGGATGTGTCCTTTGGCTCCCAGGGTGCACCTTTGAAGGCCTTTCAAATAAATACCTTCCTTTATTCCCTTATTCCTGTCTAGTCTCTGTTTCTAGGTAGCCTCTCAAGGCATCAGTAGCAGGGGAGGCAGTTCCTTTAGACAGTATTTGACTGGGTGACCCCTCGTGCAGGGGGGAAAACCTGCAGACAGACACCAGGTCTGCAAACAGACTTTGGTAACTCCAAAAAAAATTTTCAAAACTTCTGCTCTGCCTAATCACCTCCTGGAGAAAACCAATCTGTGTCTCCTATGCCCAAAACTAACTGCTTAAATGTTCATTGCTCACAGTAGGAGCTGCCTGAAAGTAAGGCTTTGAACTGAAACTAATTTTCTTATCTCCTTCATATAAATTTGACTTACAATCATATGGTTTGTACATGGATGTTGTAGGCCACAGCCTGTCAGTGTTGTCACCCTTTGTCAGGGCAAGCCTTTTAAGCACAAATAAAAATCTTCACTGCAAAGAACTCAACTTCCCCATAAAACTCTTCAGCTTTAGCTTCACTATGACTTGGAGGGGTTCACAGGAACGGTCTAATAATAATCTTTTTTTTGTCAGTGTGTGAAAATTTTTGCAACCTTCTGTGTTATAGAAATGTTGAACTCCCATAAAAACTGCTTTCCTATAGAACCAGGGAAAAAAAAGCTTTTTTAATACAATATATCATGTTACATTTTAGAGCATTCATGAATTTTATTTCCTTTGCTGCCATTTAATGAAAATTCAGGAATGGGACAGTGTTAGTTTGACGGGTATGTTTCTGTGTGTGCTGTCCTCCTAAAGCATGTAAAAGGCAAAGACTTTTCCAGCATCTGGGAGTCAAATAATTACTTCTTCCTTGAAAATTCACTTTTATTTCCAATTACTAATACCTTTCTGGTGTTTGTTTTCAGTTCATAATCTGAAGTCCAAAAGCCAATCTGTTTTTTTGCAATTCCATCCCTAGGCCTTTGTTTATCACTCTAAGATGCAAGACGTGATAATGGCAGTTAAGAACCTTTATCAGAGGGCGGGGTACAGAAGTTTCTGGGAGGCAGCTACACCCTAATGTGCTCAAAGACAAATTCCACTTTGCTGTAAGAATGAAGGAAGATGCTTCAGTAACCCCTGCTGTCAGCCCAGCCTCTAAAAGGGGACAAATATCGCCATCTTGAGGTTACTGTTCTGTATGGAACGGTGTGGAAAGGAGAGAAATACTCAGCTACAGCTAATTAAAAAGAAAATATCTTAAATTCTGCTTTAAAGAAAGGCTCTGACGGACCACAAAAATAAAGTTGCTGCAATAGAGAAAACCTGATTTCTCTGTTGCTGTTCCCTTTTCTTATAAAGAAAAAAACATTGATGAATAGCATTTGTCAGGCTGTCAGAATCCTATTGAAATAGTAGGTAGTCTTCTGTTAAATAAAAGGAAAAAAGTCCAAGTGATATTTTAGATGTATTTCTTAAAATTAAGACAGTCTAACTACCACTTGTGCCTTCATCTAAAAATGCTGCATTCATTTTTACAGGTGTAGTACCACAATAGGTTCAGGTTCTTAGCAATTGCTGTCCTGTAATTTTGTGTGTTTTGACTGTACAAGAAGATTCTCTTTTGAGAGTTGTAATTGTGTGTAAATCTACTATGCCAAGAGCCAAACACACAGAAGAATTTATGCTTCTACTTTTTTATCACCCTGACACCAATCTATTACATACACGTAGTGGTGATTTGCTGAAGGTCCAAGCTGTGAGGACAGAGGGATGGAGGCAGAAATATATTCCCAATTCTTTAAGTTATTGATTTAAATGATCCAAGACCTAGGTGAGCAAATGGAAAACAAATGTTACACTCTAGAACTTAAATTGCTTGTAATTTCAGCACAGTGTTTGTGGGGTTGAAGTCCAACAGGATTTCACAATACTTCGAAGGCAAGCTTGCAGTGCTTGTTTCCAGATGAAACTAAAAGATCACCTGGGAGCAATTTTATAACTCTTTCTTATGTTCTTGACCTGGTCACTGGCTTTCTGATTAACTCTGAACCTGTTGCTGAGTGCCTATGTTCTCCCTTCTTTGCCCATAAAAAAGGTGATTTGCTGCCTGAAATGAATAAATGAGAGGAGATACAGGGTATGTGCTGAATGCAGACACTGGTGAATTTTACAGTGGAACAGCTTCTCTCCTTCCCTCTGCTCTGCATTCCTCACAATTTATAACTACTGTGATTTTTAATTTTTTTTTAATGGGGAATGGATTTCTTCAATATCCTATTTAGTACCATCATTTCTGTTTGAAAAAAAGGGAGGGAGTGGAGGAGGGAAGATGCTACTCAAAATAGAAGCCTTAGAAGTCCTGATTTCTGAAGGTTTAGGGCTGTTTCAGGTCACAGTAGAAGTCTGACTAGTCCATTAATTTTTTCTGACAGCATCTAGAAGATGCAAAGAGAACAGTGTGAGAAGCAGCCAAGAATATTTCACCACCCATTTTTTCCATTCAGCTTATCAAGTCTACCAATGAAAGAGCAATGCAGACATATTCATGGATTTATATTCATATGCACATGACTTTGGTTAAAGAAATAGCTCAGCCATGCCAAGAATCAATGTCATGGCATATGATTTAAAGAAAAACACTGGTGCTTAGTGGCAGGTGACTGTAAGTGTGAATATCATCTTACAAATGAGCAGTGCTGGCTGGGCTGTGGCACCAACCGGTTCTGGGGTGCACTGGGAGCTCCCTGTGTGTTCTGGACTGACCCAGCAGGCAGCTAAATGCCACAGCCATTTGCAGTGGGTGGGGGAGACAGTTCGGGGCAAACAGGTAGAGCTTAGGAGCTGAGAAAAAAACAGTTTAACAGGACAGAAAAGGAAGGGAAAATAATAATAATAATAAACGAATGCACAAAGAAGTGATGCACGATGCAATTGCACACTGCCCACTCACCAATGCCGAACCAGACCCTGAGCATCAGGCTGTCACCCCCTGCTCAACTCCCCCCAGATTTATTGTTCAGCATGATGCCATATGCTATGGAATATCCCTTTGGCCAGTTTGGGTCAGCTGTGCCCCTTCCCATCTCCTTGTGCCCCCAGATCCCTTGCTGGCAGAAGCTGAAAAGTCCTCGACTTGGTGGAAGCTCTGCTTAGCAACAACTAAAACATCAGTGTGTTATCAACATTATTCTCATCCTAAATCCAAAAGGCAGCGTGTACCAGCTACTGGGAAGAAAACTAACTCTGTCCCAGCCAAAATCAGGACACCAGAGCCCATAGTGGAACTCTCTTTATCTCAAAGTGTATGAAGGGGAACCCTGGAAGAGCCCAAAAGCTGTGTGCCTATGGCACTTGGGGATATAGTTCAGTGGTGAGCACAGTGGTGCTGGGTTAATGGTTGGTCTCGGTTATCTTGGAGGTCTTTTCCATCCTCAGTGACTCTGATTTTTTGTGAGTGCCTGAAAACAGGACAGAGTAGCTTCTGAGTGAAAGCTCTGCCTTTTGAGCTTGCCAGCCCAGATGTGGCTGAGTCTCTGTGACTATTTGTCCCTGGAGATGCCCAGCTAAGATTAGAGCCATGCCTGTGAAGATGTGACTTGGTTCTCCCTTATAGTCCCTCCCTTTTTGCTCCTAGAAATTGGAGTAAAGCAGAACTGGCTCAAGGTAATGAAATAACACAAATCTCTTGTAATCCGTAAGAAAATAAACTAAATGGATCCGGCTCTTTGGTTTCTATGTTCTTGCTTTTAGTCCTGTCAGGGGAAGTTGTGAGCCCTTTACTATTCGTGGATGGTGCCCTCTAGATGGCAAATATTGTGATTGAGTTCTGAAATGGTGAGTCTGAGAATTTATATATTGACAGTAAGGATTTAAAAAAACCAAAACCCTGAGCTTAAAAATTAATTAAGATGCTTTATTTTGTTCTGAGATTTTTGAGCATTTTAGAGGTCCTGGTTTCAAGCTTTCATCCATAAACCTGGCAGCAGAATGCTTTATAGGAAAGCAGATCTTCTTAACCAGAAGCCCTTATTTAAGGAAAAAGGTTAAGCATCCTGAGAATCTGGATAAATATGTTGTCGTCCAAGTTGTAATTTTTATGAGCTTCCTCTTCTCCCTTTAAAGGAAATGACACATACTCCTCAGAACAACTCTGCTCTAGTTAAAGCTGAGTCTGCTTTTAGATGTGTTTCCATGTTCCTGCTTCCCCTGCTCGAAGACTGCAGGAGCTTAAGGGGCTGGACTGAGGGTCAGAAGGTTTGGCTTAAGCCTGTGGTCTGTTCCAGCCCTCCCTGCTGCCTTGGTCATGTCCTTCAAACGCTTGCTCCAGGCTCAGTGGGAGCAGTGATGATGCACGAAAGGTGCCCTGAGCAAAGAAAGCTTCGTTGTTGAGTAAGGAGGCCTTTCCGTGCTGCGATGGCAGAGAGAATTGCGGTACCTCGCGCCTTGTTCTGAGACTCCTGCTCCTGCTTTCTGGCAAACGAGGAGGTGCTGAGCTCTGCCTTTGTGGTTGGGATTTCTAGCCCAGAGGTGTTTTCTTCCTGAGAAAGGTAGCTGGAATTACAGCGTGCTTGCCAAAGCCTCCCGATCCCTTGGGAACATCAGCTGTGCATAGAGGCAGGAGAGGAGGGAGGGAGGGAGTTGAGTGTGCAGTGCTATTGGAACTCATTCCAAGCCACTCGCTTTGCATTTTCTCTTTTTCTTGCCAAATTATAGATCAAAGTACAGGCCTGAATATGCATGTTAGGAGAAAGCACTCAGATAACTTCTCCTTAATTATGTTACAGCCCGTTACTGCATTAAGACATAATTGTCAATTTCATTAGAGTTAATTGTTACAATTTTAATGTCACTATCAAAGTGAAGTAGTCTGGCTGTAAGAAGCAGCACGTCATCTTCTTTTGTGTAATGGCCCACGTGTTACTACATGCCCGAGATCAAGACTTGGCCATCGTTCTTAAAGACAGATTTGATTTTAACAACAAACCATCGGGTGATGCTCTGAGTGTCTCCAGGCAGGAGGTCAGAATGGCTCTCCAGGGCCAACCTGTCTGATTGTGGTGAAGTTGAGATACCTGTGGTTCTTTTTGTACTGCTGTTCCATTATTTTTTTTCTTTAAAGGGAAGCTGCTTAGCTGTGCTAATGTGTTATTAAGCAGTTAGGCAGGCAGGTCCCAAATCTTTCCATGGATATTGAATTGCCTTGGTTTTGTGTTTGTTATGAATGGATGATGTGAGTTTAAATAAGTCCCTGCCTTTTGCCCAGGCCTCTGGCAGCAGGCAGTCATGTTATTGAGGTGGCCAGCACTCCAAGACCCACTCCCATTCATAAGGTCTTTAATAATGGCTGATTCAGTCTATTATAGAATGAATTATTTATTTAATAGACACAAAACTAACAGATATAAGACTTAAAACAGACTATTACTACACAGGAATAAGACAAAAAGGAATACTAGTGTTATACACGCAGGGTTAGAGGTACCATTAAATTTACAGCTAGCTAAGAAATAGTATAACTTAGTATCCAATGTTTCTTACCACCAAATTGTTGAAGGGGCACACACTGAAATCCTTTCCCCCAATTTCCTGAAAAGTAACCACGAAGTTGCGTCCAAGCTTCGGGGAAAAATCGTCATGCACATTCCCAGGGAGTGTGTAAGAGACTCTGTGATAAACTGTAGCACTTTTATAGTGTAAAAACAGGCCTCTTGGTCACCTATGCTTTTTTATCTCTTCCCATATCTGTCAAGCTGGCAGACCTTTTGGCGGCAGGAGATGATACCCGCTGGGCCTTGCCTGCCTGGGTTATCTCTCCTATCTGCACCGGCCACCTGTGGTGGGGAGAGGGGTGATATGCCCTGCCACAGTGTTCCCAGAAGATGCCCTGGGGCCACTTTGGTTTTGGATAATACCTCACGTGAGCAGGAGGTGAGCTCCCTCAAGTGTCTTCCACCAAAAGCTGCCTCTGGCTCATCGTATGAAATACAAAGTAATTTGATGCTTTGGATCAGTGTGGGGTTTTAAATGATTAAAACCAAGCCATGGTAGAAATGAAAGCATGTGTTATTTAGACAGGTCAGCTTATTATATTATATAACCTTATAATTATTTGTAGCATTGTTCGTCCTCTACAAAAGACAGAGTAATTAGATAATACCTTTGTTAAAGCATAGTGTACTTCTATTTCAGCTCCTGAACAGGGGGGGAAAGATGTTAAATATGATTTAGGAGGCACTTAAAATTGTATAGCAAAGCTGCTCCTAGGGATAGCTGTGATAAAACAGTCACTTAATGCTAAAATTAAGTGTTTTATCTCAATAAAGGCCAGTATTTGCTCTTCTAATGGCTTTTTGTGCCCATCTCCTTCTCAACGAGGCAGAGAGGCAGTACAGTGGGACTGGAAAATCTGTCCAATTGAAAGAATGAGCCAAATGTTCCTGGAAGGATGTAGGGAGGCTTGTGACTTATTTTCCTGTATCTCTTTCCTCTTTTCCCTGTTAACCACTTTGGGCATGTACCACTGAGGTGTTCCCCCTTCGGTGAGGTCCTGGGAAGGATGCCTGTGTGAGAGGGAAGGAGCACAGGTGGCACAGGTGCATCCACAGGGGAGCATCTCCTGGCCTTTAGTAGGCATGGAGCCAGCAAGTTTTCCTGCAGTGCTGTTTGCATCTCTATCAATTTCAGATTTATTCAGGCACAGTCTTCCTTTGAAATAACTAGTCTAAAGACAATAGCTAATCATAAGGAGAAACATAAATATTGCCAAGAAAATGCAGCTCCTGTGGGGTGGGATACCACTGGCTTAACTGGTAAGCCTTGCATATCCTTCCTGCAGGCCTGGGTGCTTGCTGCATTGCTTGCTTCAAGTTAAACCAAGTGCCAAACCAAGGTTGGGGTTTTTTATGTTGTTCCTTTCTCAAAACGCTGAATTAAGACAGCACAGCTCAGCAGAGGCAGGAGGTGGCCTTTCAGAGGGAGCCCTGGCTTGCAGCCAGCCAAACTCCTGATGTCTGTGCAGCCCCAGCAGTCAGTGAGGCAGAGCAGAGCGAGGTGGTGCCTTGAGCCCTGGCAGGTTGTCTCAGAAGGTCAGTGCCAGGGAGGCAAAGCTGCCTCCTCTTGGGCAGTGGGGAAGTCTGTAAGTGCCTTCCAGATGAGGAATCGGCAGTGCAGTAACAAATCACCTCTGGAACTGGCAGCAATCACCCCAGCCAGCCCTGCCCTAAGCAGCGCCTATTTGCATTCCGCAGTTCCCTCCTGTCAGGGTGTCACTCATCCCCGAGACTGCTCTGCCAGCAGCTACACCCTGCCTGGGGATGCCAGCACAAGAAGCAAAGTGAAATTATGAGAGAGATGTCACTTCTTTTTCAACACTGCAAAACATCCACCCATCTGTCACAAACATGTCTTCCTTCCCAGCACTCTGGCATCTCTGTATCAGTCACACACAAAGTACAGCTCAGCACACAGGAATTTATCAAGCTAATGTTATCACTCATATGCCAGTTTGCATTACTTGGGAGCCCCAGAACCACCTTCCTTTTACCCCTTACCATCAGGTTGGGGCTTTTATTTTAAGATTATCCTAGAGAAGAGAGCTGGAGAAAACACGAGTGGGGAAATAGTACTGAAGTGTCTCTGGAAGGTCAAGCTGGCTTGCAGACAAACTGAATGTCCGTGTCTTAAAGGAAATCTGCTGTCAGATCACAGTTGGAGGTGGAACTCTTAAAGCCACATGTAGCTGATTGCTCTCCACATCCTCCCACAGCTCCTTTTTTTTTTGAAACTCAGCCCGGTGTGTTTGGTCTGTATTAGGCGATGCTGATCCCTCACAGGAGAAGACGTCCCATGACTTGCCTGGTGAGCTGTCACACCAATAGCAAACCAAGCTATCTTCATCCTGTTCATTCTGGAAATCTTGTTGAGCCTAGTTAAACACTAGTTACCCAGAGAAATTCCATTGTTGTGGTATTTAAGAATAACTTCCATTTAAAAGGTATAAAGAATACATGGTGCGCACAGTCAAAGTCAAAATCATCAACTTACTGATTTGCCAGATGTTGCTACCAATGTTTTCCATCCAACCCTTATTGGACCTTTAGATATATCTCGTTCTTTGAGACTTATTTTATTTCCCATGTTGGATATTTATATTTGCGTCTTGGCTATCTGTGTATCACTGCTGAGATAGAAATCAGCCATAACAATTCTGAAGAATATTCATTCTCCTTGTGTCTCAGTCACCTTGAATGCCACTTTCTGGGAGTTGGATTGCATTTGTTGTTCTGAGAGTGCTGCTATTTTGTCAACAAGATAAAATGAAAACAGGGATTAGTGAAGCTCACACATGGCTTATCGGGAAATTCAGTGTATTCCTGTTAGGTTCAGAGAACTCTGAAAGATGAGTCCAAATCAGGGACTCTTATGCTTTAAGCCTGTGCAAACTTGAGTTTCTTTGGAGCAGTCATCCTGAATGGAGAACTCATCTATGTACCAGTGGTTGTCTGTCATGGACAGCGTGTGCTTACTGAGCAGGCCAATAAGGCACCTCCAAAGGCCTCAGGAAATTACTTCCCCCCTCCATCAGCTTTTTGACTCCATCTCATACAGAGGGACCCAATTCCTGTCCTTACAACCTCTGAGACTGAGACTGTCAAGCCTGATGACAAACAGTGAGGTGGTTCTGGCACTCCCAAGTACTGAAAACTTCTGCTTCATGATGATGGAAGAGGGATAACAAAGATATTCAGCCCTATTTCTCTGAGAAGAGGGCATTTCCCGTGCCCCAGAGCTAGGAAGGAGATGCACTAACAGAAGACAGATTTTTCTTTCTTATGTAGAGAAGAGTCTGCTGCCTGAAAATAATAATTCTTTGTATCTCTGAAAATCTTTTCCAGCCAGAGCAGCAGAGGACATGGTAACTGGCCAGAGAGTTCAGACTGGATTGCTTTGAAGTTTATTACTGGGACAATGGTCCAGCTGGACTGAAGAGATGGGCAGGCTGTCTTCTTAGAGAAAAAAAACCCAAAAGGACAACTCCAAAACCCCTTAATCATTTTATCTCCACTATTTTAATTGGCATATCTGAGTTATGGCCAGAATGTGAAAATAGCATACTCAGAATTTGTTACTTTTGTAGTAATAGGTCTGTTGCCAAACTGCCATTCAAATCCTGTTTTCTCGAAGGAAAAGTGTGGAGGCAGCTTTTCTGCAATGGAGACTCCATTATCCATCACCTGAATATGCTACCCAAACAATGCAACATCCTTCAAATGCCCTGAATCATTTTATAGGTATATTTTACTTTTGAGTAAATCATTATATAAAATTTCTAGTCATCTCTGCTAGCAAAACATAATTCTTTTTAACTTAGAGAATAGGATGCAGCACTCTCACTCTCTGAGAATATCTTTAAAGATATAGAAAATGCTTTATGCCAGGTTATTTAGTGCACCTTTTAATGAACTGTCTGAGGGAGAAAGAGAAATATTGATTGTGGGGGTTGATGTTAGGTAAGTGAGTACAGGTGGAGAGCTGATGGTTTGGGAGGGAGTGGTTATTTGTCAGGGGTCTGGAGTGGAAATATGTAGAAAATGCTGAATGAATTAGGTCTCCCATCTCACTGTCCTGCACAGTGTCCCAATGGACCAAGCCAATTTGGTGTTCTGAAATGTGATATAGAAGGACATGGCCTTCTACTCATGACCCAGACACAATTAATGCAAAGCTATGGATAAATTCTAGTTGGAAATAAACCTAATGCTTGATCCCATTTGATAAAATGCCATTCCCAGATTTAAATACTTCTGAAGGCTGATCACACAGACTTCCTCCAATTTCCCTTTCCAGTTGGTCTGGAAGTCAAACACTGCTGTTGAAAAAGCTGTGTGATTTCGTTGCCTCATGTTCATTTAAAAACACTTACAGGATGTTTTTAAATTTTGATTTCGGAGGATGGACAGACTTAATTTGAGAACTTTAATTTACTCCTGCCTAAACAGCTTGCTGGCTAATTCAAATGCTAAATGTACAACTTAATTCAATAATGACTTCTCTCAGATGAGTGCTGAAGGCATGTTATGTTTTAAAAGTCTTAATCTGCTTTTCTAATTTAACAATGAACAGTCTATGTTTAAGGGTTAAAATAACTTCATCTGGACCTCGAATGGGGATGTGTGAGACAAGAAGGCTGTCACAGAGGGATGTCTGTCAACAGAAGAGAAAAATTGAATTGGGATTCAACCAGGCTGGGAAAAAGGAAGATAAATAGTGGGAATAAGGAATTTTACATATTGGTTCAGAAAGCAGCATGTGAGAAGGAAGGCAGAATCTCCCCACAGACCCTCTGGAACTGGAAGAACTGTGCTAGAGAAGCAAGTTCAAGGATTAAGTGTGGTTATTAAGAAGCATCAGTAAAAAAGATGGTTTTGCTAATGTCAGTTCAAATTTGGTGACTAAAGCTAATGAGAAATCTGAAATGACAAGGACAAAAAAAAGAGGGAGAATGAGATAAAGTTTATAGTGCCCCATTTCTGTTCTGTTACCCATTTTGCATAAACTGGAAAACAGTGGAATTTTATTATTCTATTGCATATTTTTTTTTAAGTCAGAAAATGTGGATAAAAGTCTTGGCTGAATTCAAAAGATCTATTTTCATTCAGTTTCTGTGCATCTGTTCAAAGTTGTCTCTATCTTTTCAAGTGTACTGAAAATTGTTTTCTATAAATATTTTTCATTGTTTCTGGTGGCAGCTGTTAGCATTTTCTCACACTCAACCTTAACAAAGGAATCCCAAAGCAATTCTAAATAGGACAAGTTATTGCATGTGTGAATAGAAACCAGTGTTAACCCTAGTTTAGGTGTAGATACTACAGTGATGGAGAGGTGATTAAAATCTAAACGTGTTGTTTGGCTTGTGCCATAAACAGTGTGGCAGCAGGACAGGGCAGGGATTGTCCCCCTGTACTGGGCACTGCTGAGGCCACACCTCGAGTGCTGTGTCCAGCTCTGGGTCCCTCACTGCAAGAAAGACATTGAGGGGCTGCAGCGGGTGCAGAGAAGGGAAATGGAGCTGGGGAAGGGTCTGGAGCACCAGTCCTGTGAGGAGCAGCTGAGGGAGCTGGGGGTGTTCGGTGTGGAGAAAAGGAGGCTCAGGGGAGACCTTCTCACTCTCTACAGCTGCCTGAAAGGAGGCTGCAGACAGGTGGGGGCTGATCTCCCAGGAAACCAGCAACAGGACAGGAATGAATGGCCTCAGGATGCACCAGCGGAGATTCTGGTTGGACACCAGGAGGAATTTCTCCATGGAAAGAGTTGTTAAGCACTGGAGTGGGCTGCTCAAGGAAGTGATGGAGTCACCGTCCCTGGAGATGTTTTAAGAAACTACTGGAAGTGGTACTTAGTGCTATGGTTTTGTTGACAACTGGTGATTGTTCAGAGGCTGGACTTTATGATCTTGGAGGTGTTTTCCAACCTAAATGTTTCTGTGATTCTGTTTTTAAACACCATGACTTAGGTTTAAACACTGTGGTCAATTAGAGTAGGGCCATGTTAAGAATTCCTTTAGTTTATTCTAACAATTAAGAAAACTTGGAGAGGTTTGATGGGGCTGATTTAGATGTGCAATGTAGTTAAAGCAGTCAATGAAATAGCTAAATTATTGTATGCCAGTCCACAAACTGTAGGCTGCCAGCACTGAAATACTGTGATGGAAACTCCTTTTCTGGGACATTCTAATACATCCACTTGAGAAAACCAAGCTGTGCAGTTTCCATAATTGTCTTCATCTGAGAATATAACATAAAATGGTGCTGCATGGCAGATCAGAAAAAAAACGCCAACCCACCTTTTTTTACTTCATTTGTAAAACTTGAAGCAACATCTGAAAATGTAGCCTATGGATGTTTGGAAGGTAGGACAAAAATAGGAATTTAGATTGGAAGTTATTCTTTCTGATTCAGTTTTTTTTCTATAGATTACAGAAAAGGAAATGTAAAATACATACTAATTTGCTATTCTTAGCTTTTATTTTTGAGTTTCGTTCTTGCATGTAATTGTTTGAACAGACAAACTATAATCCTCCTCCTGAAAATTGTAACTGTGCAGAGAATTATAGCACTTAGTTTTATCTCAAAGAATATCCAAAATTACAGATCATTATCAGCTGAATTATAACCAAAGGTTGTAAACACTTATTTTCAGTGTTGTAAATTGAGAAAATTAGCATCCTGAAAAAAATTTAATTACCTTATCTGTGGAGAAATATTTAAAAGGAGGTATGTGAGGAAAATCCCAGAAGGTTTTTGCTGAGACACAAATCAGAACTGGTTATCATTAGAAACCAGTAAAAGGCAGTAGCACTGTGTAGGAATGAAAGCAAAATTCACTTACAAAAGCCTGTGCCTGGTTTTTCAAGATGCCTGATGTTTTCTTTCCTTTAGTGTGCTATTTCCAAAATCTTCTAAGCCTATAGAGTTAAAAGCCATATTTTGGCTGATAGCCAGGTTTTTCAAAATACTTTGTGTTTCTGAAAAGTATCAATATTATGTGGCCAGCAGCGCTTTACCGTAAGATTATCTAGATGAGGCTCTTGCCACTTTAAACTGAAAAAGCATGAGAACAGCTTGGCAAAGAGATTCCTGATTTAAGTATGCATGTCAGCATTTCACAAGTACTAAAATACAGCATTTGCTGATTTGCATGATGATGCCCGAGCTGGAAGATATCAATTTAACTGGTTTATTGGCTGCTGGATCAAGTTTCTTGATACATTTTATACAAGATAAAGTTTTATCAATCTGATGCTTTCTTTTCATTCACAGACACCAGCACATGGAAACAAATATGATTGTTCTCTTCAGTACAGTATCACATTGCCTTCCACCATACACCTGAATTTTGCATTTGTCCTTGGCTCATCTTTGTGTCTAAATTCGTGCCCTTAACCAGCAGCCCTGCTGTTCACAGTCATGACAGGGAAAGCCACGAGTCCAGCTGTGTGGATCCCTTGTCACGGCTGGCTCAGAAATACAGAGTGAGGTTTTCTCGCTTTGTTGCTCCCTGCAGAACCTCTGAATATTCCATAAGGAGGTGCTTTGCAGCAGTTGTGTAGCACAGAGGTTGGGCATGTAATGCAAGGAAGCTCCTGTTTGCTGCTTTTCCAGAAGAAGCCTCCAGATTTAAGTACTCTGCTGATTTCATTCAGGCACTAGAAATGCTTTCATCTCTTTGGCATTCAGCCTGTTTTTTCTCTGCTGTGCCACCTGATGGTGCTTCATTAGGCGAAGGGCTGAGCTGAAAGGATGTGAAGGAGGTGCAGTTAAACTGTGCCACAGAAGAATACGTTCATTGGGCTAAAACCAAGACAGAGATTTCAAAAAAAAATATCACCTGGCAGTTGGAGTGTTGCAAGAGCTGGTATACCTTTATATCTGAGGGAATGCACAGCATCATGGTTGCCAAAATAGTCTGAATTTCAAACTCCAGAGTTCAGCTGAGTGAATCACGTGTTTAGAGGCTTTAAAAATGTATGATAGAACAAACTCTTCTGGGGTGTTCCTTATTTAGAGCTAATTAGGCTACCTTGACCTGCAAAAAAAAAAATTAGACTAAGTGTTGCTAGGAACAGAGAAAGTATTTTTATTTCAGTTTTCGTCCTGGAGGGACAGTTTTTGCATGGCACCCTTCCATAACATTGATCTTGTTGAATATATTATATTTATCATGCATGTATCATTTTGATTTACTAATTAAATTACTGTAGCTCTAGAAGGTAATCAGGCCACTTGATTATTCATTTTTTATAGCCACAGTAGAGTTTGAGAGGAAGAAACAAAACCCTCAAGCAATCTGTAAAATCTTCTGTGCAATCCACTTTTTCTCCTGCTCCTATTCCTCTTTGCAGTCTGGCAGTGATAAATGGGGAGCAGAGAAATTAATGAAACTGGGTATTTTTGAAAGCTTGTTACTCTCTACACCACCCATCTGGATTGTTTAGTGTGGCAAAAATAGAAAATACTGGACTTAAATGAGACAGGTTTTAAAAGTGGAATCTTTGTACAGGTCAATAAAAAACATGAGAGTGCATGCAAAGGAGAAATATTTGCTGACACACTTATAAAATGCAAAAAACCAACATACTACCAACAATGCTAAAGACTGTACACACACATTTGTAGTGATTCATTCTCATAACTAGTTGACCCATCTTTAAAATACAAAATTAATAACTTTTTGGCTTGGCAGAAGATGTGAAAGCTTTTGGGTTTATGTTTTGGATGAGTTATTCTGGTTTTTTGTTGTTTGGGTTTTTTCCCCACTTGTTCTTGTTCAGTTTTATTTTTCCAAATTACAGTTAGATAGGACAAATTCTCCCTTTTGCTTAACTGTGTCTTTTCTAAGAAGATATGAATTTGCCACAAATATATTATTCTTTTTTTCAGCCTTTTTTCACTATTTTTGAAGGTAATTGACACCTTTATGATAAATATTAAATTATTTTTAAGCAGATTTTTAGAGACAGAAATTAGAAACAAATTCTACCATGTTTCAACTCAAACATTTTTTTTTGCCATGAGGCTTCCCTTCCAATATCTTTTCCAGTTTGCTATGTGCTTTTGGAAATGTGAGGGCTAAGACTGTGCACAATATTTGAAATATGGGTGCAATATGTATTGGGTTAATTGAGATAAAGCTGCTATCATTTTCTATTCTATTTATTTTCTTTTAAATTCAAACCATCTACTGACTCTCTCTTTCACAAAGTTTCTTTGAGACTTCACTAACTTATAAAAGACTACTTGTTGGTGTAAGCAATGGAGTGTTTTTCCAAATTGAATTCCCACTAGGGCTCCCAATCATGGCCTTAGCGAGCTGTTCCAATACCCAAGAGGCTGCTGCATCTTATCTTGTGTTCACCTGAGATTTTTATTCTGTGTCAAATTGATCTAAAAGCATCGCTATGAACTTATTTATTCCTGAAAGTGTTACTTAATCCATAAGATTTGCATTACTTTACTTGTGTTACATAAAGTGACTGTTTTGAAGCAAAAACAATTATGTATTTTTGTAATGCTAATGCAAGTAGCAGGAACTTGTAATGAGTTTTTCACAGGAAAGTAAAGACCAGGAATGAAATTCTTGGCTTGGTGAAGGAAACAGTGGTTTTTCCATTGGTCTCAGGGATGTATTCCCTGTGAGCTGCTGAGTAATTTCAAAATACTGAATAGGTTTCTGAACATTGTGGTTGTCTTCAAATGTACCTTTTGAACAAAGAAAAGACCAAGAGTCTGACCAAATGCCCAGATTTGTCTGTCTTCCCCATGGGCCCGTGGTGAGGACACCAACAAAGCCCGAGTGAAGTGTTCACACTGCTCCCTCCCTCTCTGCAAACTCAGTTCCCAAAAGCCCAACAGCTCAGCCTTGTCAGACTGAGTCAAACTGCAAGGGATGGGGTGATATTCATTTAGGGCAACTCTTGGCACCCTATCAATTTACATGTTCTCCTACTTAAGGATTTGCTCTTCAGTAGAAAGCAGCTCATTAGAACGCTAAGGGAAGATTTTGTGTTTTTTCTTGAAGCATGTTGAACATTTTCAATAAAAGAGTAATTATAGTTGTTAGAGTCAGCAGAACAATGTGAAGTCGTTTTACTTAGAATGATATGCAAGCACTTGTCAGCTTGCCATTCAGAGGAACCTTTTAAAATGCCACAGTAGTTACTTTCTAATTGCATAAATATTAAGTCACTGGAACACAATTAAAACAATCATATTTAGGGAAAGATTTTTGCATTTGGGTGTTGATCACAAAATCCATGGCAGAAAATCTACGTGTTTCTAGAAAAGCACTAAAATAATATTCCATTTAAGACAGATTTCTTTCTTAAATGGCTGTTAAAAAAAAGTCCTATGCCAATCACCCCTTCCAGTCCTGGTATAATATTGTACTGTCCGTAGTACTTAAGAGTAACCCATTTAAAAAAAAAACCAAGTAAAGCAGCAAAAAAAGCCCTTATGCCAATACATCAGTTGTAGGCACATCCACAATGTATAGGAAAAGCTGTATTTTGTTCCAGTGCTTTGGAGGTTCTCTGTTTGCAGGAGTTTACCACCCTGATGGATCTCAGCACCACACGGAGCCAGCGCTGGGAAGCACCAGGGTACTGAGCCATGTTGAATGCTATTAGATTCTAAAATACTTTAATACCAAAATCACCTAGCTGGCACTGCTGGCCCTCATTTTAACAAGTCACGTATTTCTGTGTGATGCTATCCCCCTGGTTGTTGCTGGAGGCACACAGCACGGGAGGACAGATCTTTAATCCCTGTTACATCTGTGTAAATCCAGCCAAAGTTTATTGAATTCAGTGGACTTCCTGGTGAGATTTTCTCTTGTACAACAGGGCAGAATTTGGGTTATGTTCTCATTTCCTGCAGGCTTCTGTGCTGCTCCATGCTGGCTGCAATAAAGGCACTGCACAGCTCAGATAGCTGCGTCCCAAAGGCAGAAGTGCTCCTTGACATTTGAGCTCCAGCTCATGGGGGTTTTGCTGCCTTTCTCCTCTCCAGTTTCTGCAGGCTGACTGCATTCATCAGGATGCTGTATTATAAAAATAGACTGGTTACTAAGACATCAATAAGTCACTTCATTTCCAAACAATACATGGACTTTCTCGGTGCGGATTTTGGGCAAGAGGATAAAATTGTGTGAGAAAACCCCAGGGCTGTTTTGGTAGAGTATCAGCTTGGCTTTCAGCCAGCCCCTTGTGAGACTGGGGGTGTAAATAAGGCTGCTGTGCTCCTTATTCTGTGAAATATGCTTGAGGTTGTGGGCTCTAAGAGGATGTTTGCTAAAGCCCGCTACCTTTGGATGAACCCTCACCAAACCCACCCTGTTCTCACCGTGTGCAGCCTTTTCCCCAATGAAAAAGGAAAAGGTGCAGCTCAGACATCCAGAAACCTTTAAGCAGACTGTCAAGGCATTGCTGTCATCGAAGGTTAAACCAGCTCTGCATCCAGAGGGAATGTACACTGAAAATAGGGTAGTTATTGTAGTTAGTACAATGTTGTTTTTACCTTGAATGATGGCATGAAGTTACTGGTCTGTAACATTTGTGTCCAGATGTGAGAGCACTTTTTGAGGGACACAGTAGCCTGTGGGTAGCTCAGACAGGTTTTCATGCAGGTGTTAAATGTTATTTCTTACATCACATATGCACCAATAAACATTGACTGTGGGAATGAGGAGGTTCTTTGTGAAAACACGTTGAAAAACCGAAGATTGTCTTCACACTAGAGAGCCTACAGCAAATTACCTGACACTCAGGCTGTTAATTAAGAGTCTGAAGCAAGGCACTATGTTTAAAATACTAGTCATTATATTACTAACCTATTTTTTCCACACAAAAAGCTCGAGGATCTTTCCTATTCACTGAATAGATGAATGAAAAATCATGCAGTTTGAGGTTTACACTCTGGCTTTTTCTCTGTTAATTAGAAAGCCACATCACACTTCATGATAATTTTCATAAAATTCCCTGAAATTCAGCTTTAATGATTTAAAGTTAAACCAGGGCTTAGTTTAAGTTTGTGCTTTTTTGGTCTCTGCAGGAATGTTGGTACTGATGGGAAGGCATATGAGAGCTCAGTGACCAAAAGAAATGGAAAAACTGGCTGTGGAAGCAAGAAAATTATTCATTAAAGAACAAAGCAGGGTCAGCTTATCAGGAAGGTCAGAAAAGTGCCCTTTGAGGGATTTGTTTGACAATGACATGAAGACAAGTACTTGTAAGGGATACTGAAACCTAAGTGTAGAAGGTTTGTGCAACACAGCAATTTCTTACATGAAAAGTGGAAATGGTGCTTTTATCTTGGGTAAATGTTTTTTGATTAATTGAATTTTTTTCTTTGCTTCACTGGGACAGTGTCTTTCCACATGGCAAAATTCGACTGTGTTACACAAAACAGCAGGTGTGGCAGGGCATTGGGAGTATTCAAGTGTACAAAAGCAAGGAAGATCTATACTGTCAAACTGCATTTTATATTAGAAGACAGTTCTATGGGGAAAAGAGTGCAGCAAATGTTTCTGGCTCTGTAAAGTATGTGAGACTCCACCATTTTATTTATTTTTTAAATGGAGAATGTAATGGGTAATCTCACAGGTATAGTCTGTGATTGTATTTAGGGACAAGAAATGTATCCTCCCACCAACTGTTCACTCAGTGGTAGATTTATGTATTTAATGCATTGCTTTATCTGTCTCAGGGGAAAGAATATAATAAACCTCAAGAATATAATAAACCTCATGTCTTTAAAAAGAACATGCCTTTGTATTTAGCCCACAGACAATCCCCTGAGGTCTAACTTCATCAGAGGCTTTCGGTAGCTGGAACATTAATCAGGGCAGGAATGAACCTAGAGCAGAACATAAGTAAATAGGGAGAGTCTGAAATATTCAGGGTGTAGTTGGGAAAACAAGATCAGTGCTGATGTCTGTGGCACTGTTATCTTCCCTCAGTTCTTCTCACTCTTTTTCATGTTTTTTGTTTTATGACTTCACTTTGGGTCAGGGAATTCTTTAAAAAATAATAAAAAACTTCTCAGGTTTATTAATGCTTTATTTGAATTATTCCTTTAAACAAAATATTGCACTATAAATCATTAAGGTTCATGGTAATTCTTTCTTCTCTAGCCTGTGGAAAGTTGTGCTACCTACACTTATAGACCTGTCTGAAAATAGTGCCAGCTCTTTTAGGACCATGACAAGTAAATTCAAAAAGCCCTGAATAAAGATGAAATAGCCTGGTCTTGAACATGACATTCCACATTGCATCTTTGCCACCAAGCCCCTTTTCTACTTGGTCTGAAGTGGTACAACTGTAATTTGGAGAGAACACAGCTGGTGAATTGATTCCCAGTCCTGGCTGTGGATCCAAGGCACAGCATCACAGTGGGCCCTTGAGTCGCTGAGCTGCAGCAGCAGCTGCTAAAGGAGGCACAAATTCTTCCTCCCCGACCTTGCATGGACATGCCTTTCTGTAATGCATGCAGGATTATTGTTCCTCCTGCACATTTGCACCTTGCCTTAAAGCTGGGTTACGTAAAGCACTGAACACCTCATTAAATGCAGCAGGAACCAACCTGGTCCTGAATGTACAGAATGGACACATAAGGAGTAAAAACTTGCTCAAGGTCAGTGTCAGCCTGTGGCTGAGCCAAGTGATGAATTCAGGTGTCCTGATCCACAGTACAGTGCTTTTCCACTAGGACACAACATCATTGTTGTGCAGATAATGCAGTAAGAAAATGAAAGGGAAAAAGGGGATGATATATCATCTGGACTGTGAATCACCTCTTTTTCAGCATTAAATGAATAGCAAAGTGCTACAACAAGGCAGTGAGGCAGTTACCCATGCTTTAAGTGTTTGTGTTACCACTGGTGCTTCTAAAATACACCAGAGGAAGGGCCATGCAGACTTTTCTTGAAGCTTTTGTTAATGTTATTTTATTTTAATGTCAAGTGCATGTTTTGACCTGTTAGAATTCAGTGTGCGTTTATTGATCTTGTCCTTCATACCTTCTCAAAGACTGATCAGAAAACCTGCTTTTGCAGAGCTTTTACCACAGTGTTGCAGCGGGATCACACTACCACAGTATTCCTGGGTGATATTCTGGAATCTGCATAAGAACACGGTCTTCCTTTCACTTTTTAAAAAAAAACAAAATTCAACAAAAGAGACTTTATAGCAGTGGTGACATTTAGCCAACACTTTCTAGGCCTGTGTCCCCATCAACTTGGCATCCCTCAATTTTACTCTTCATTAAGGGGATTGTTCGAGGTTAAGCAAGACAGACCAGGTATTTGAAAATGACACTGTGGCAGCTGAGTCATCTAAGGATGTCTCTCTCTTTGACCATGTGTTTGTCACAAAGAGACATGTGAGGCCACGTTGTAGGTGTCCCTTATAGTTTTGAGTTTCAAAAACCTGTGTCCTGAAATAGTCTATGACTCACCTGTATCTGCAATGTTTGCCCTTGTGACCAGAGGATTTTATTATCTTAATGTCCTTCTAAGAGAGCTGCCAGCAATTCTTCTTCGGAGTTTCTCATTTGTCCAAAATGCAGCTGTCTGCTTCCTTGCTGGAGTCAGCAACCGTGCCTGTTCTGCTGTTACACTGACAGATTGCCTTTAAGCTGCCCCTTTGTTTTTTGAAGACCTTAATGGATATGCCACTTGGTTTTGTTTGTTTGCTTGTTTTTCTTTGAGCCTTGTGCTTTGAGATTTGCCTTCTAGCAATGTCAGAACAGTAAAGATCCTAAAGCTGTATTTTGTCTTCTGTGCCTTCTAGGAAATTAATTTCCCTTCAGCCAAAATGTTGGTGTATTCTCTCTGCTCTCTGCCTTACACTCTTCTGCATCTTTCCACACTGAGGACAGCTGCATGCACATAAATTTTAAGTGTAAAACTTGTGCTTTATTCACACTGTAAGTCTTCGACAAAGAGGTATTTTATAAACAGAGTCATTACATTTCATAATGGTAGTGTAGGCTGGAATAGTCCTTCAGGACAAGAGCATGGGGTAACCAGAACTGTTAGTTTAGAAAATGGGCCATGAGAGTCAAATTTGACCCAAGTTTACAAGAGGCAAAGTGCAAAAGTGTTACTACATGTGGGTGTTAGCTTGAGAACTTGGAACTTCTGGAAGCACTCTATTCTGAGAACAATTCAAGGTAATTTTAGAACATGTAGCTCTTTAGGAGAAACAAAGTACTTCTGTAGTATTTTGTTTGACTGATTTGGTAACAGTCTGAGGGCCTAGTTTAAAGCGGACTCCGAAATCTCTTATCTTAGGCCAGACAAGAATTCTGATTCCATTACCCTTGATTGTTCAGCAGTTGAGCAGGTGACAGGCACAGTCACTGTCACCTTTTAAGTTTTCACACCATGTAAAGTGAGTACCAGAAGTGCCCACTGCCTTTCATGCTTCCTTTGTCTCCTGCAGTTCAGTTCAGTTCCTGCAGGCTTCTACTGAAGCTTGGAAGTGCCTGGGGCTTCCCAGTGCCTAGACTGTGCTATCATGAAAAGCAATGAGAGTAGAATAGCATTTGAATAGCCATGACTTCCAAGTTTAAAACAGGAATGCTGCATGCCAGGTTAGGCAGCCCTTGGGAATTTGGAGGTTAACCTCTGAACTGCATTGCCTTTGGGGAGGCTGGCATCATCATGTTGGTTTAACTAAAACCTGTAAGTTCAAAGCCTCCTAGGTGCCCCTGTTCTGCAGAGCAGGAGCCCAGTTCACTTCTAATTAAAATTCAGGCTTTAATCTGAGTGAAGATGAGCCAGAACAATTTTCTTATTTCCTTTCTTCCCTTTCCTTATATCTGTGCTACATTTCTGTTTCATTTATTCTCACGGGGTCTGTTCAGTGGTGAAGCAGATGGGTGGCAATCAAGGGATCCCAGACGTGTATTTTGTTTGTAAATGTTTCCAAGTGACCAGAGTTATTTATTGCTTCATAGTTGTATTGCAGGAGTTCCTCCACTCAGTTTTCTCTTTAGAAAGAGGAGAATCAAACTGCTTGATGCACAGCTGAAGGATACTTTCTTTGGCAGTGGAACTGTACCCATTGAGAGGCCCAGAGCAGGTTGAGAGACTGACCATATTTTGAACGTGTCACCTATTTCTTTGAGCTGTGAGTAACCTCTTGAGGGGTGACACACTTATAAAAGTAGCTCTCCATCTTTTTTGCCACAAGCACAGTCTTGCTGAAAATAGAAACCTCAGGATCCTCAGGAAATGCAAAAGACAGTGACTGCAACTGCTCGGAGCCACCTCACACCATCCACAGAAAGAATAAAACCCACAACGTATGCTCAGCTGCTGGTACCAGCTGTTACATTCATTACAGTAATTGCTACCATTAGTGTGCTATTAATATTTCTCTTACAAAACCGTACAAGACATCAAATGAAAATGCAAAGTCTGCTCCGTCTGCAACCATTTCTGTTCTTTGTGGGTCAAGTCACACCAGTCACAACTTCTAGCAGTGCTGTTGTCCTCCAGGGAAAAACAGTTCTTAGGAGGAGCTTCATGTCCCTGAGTTACTTGTGCAACTTTCATTTTGTTCTGGAGGAGAAAGGCAGCATGTACATTTGGGAGGGCACAGGTGTAGCTGCTGCAGGATCTGCTTGCCTGTTGCAGCAAGTCTATCACCTTGCAACAAGCAGCAGGAAGCTTTCTGGGCCTGTTCTGCCTTTGGTGGAGCTCTGTACAACTGGGAGACCCCTGAGCCAGCAGCAAATGCAGCCTTTTACCAAAAGGGCTATCCATGGCGGGTGGTTTACCCTCCAGGCTGGAGGCAGCATGCCAAACCACCCTCAGGTGTGGCCTTGGTGCAGATCTGAGGTAATGTCATTCTTACAATTGTGATGTGCTCCTATATCAGCTCTTCACCATCAACATATTCCTAGAAAGGCTTTAATGTGGACCAGGATTTGGCCCTTTTTTTGTGGGGTTTTATCTTCCCTATCTCTGGTTTTTCTCTATTTCTTTGGGGAAATCCTCATTTATGAAAGTGCCGTTGAGTCAGCACCTTTCAGCTCATGAGTGCCAGCACTTGACAACAAGTAGCTGAAAATAAGTGTTCATTTCAATTTTCTTTTTCTTATGAAATATTACAATGGAGAACATTGCTGACCTAAACGACACGTTCATCTAAATGCTGAATGTAGCTGAGAAAAGACTAGTTAATTTTTCTAGTTCACTTTGCAAGAAAATGCAAAGTACTAGAGAAAGGTGCTATATTGGTGCTTTGTGGTCTAAGCTGCTTCCCACTGCTATGGAAGAAATTATTGATCAAAATTATATTGGAGGTAAATATTAATTACTCAGTGATCAGTAAATGACTCGGGACCATATCAGTGCTGTTGCCTGCTGTGGAATGTGGAATGCAGCTAATGCTGCATACATATGGCTATAACATGTACTAGTTCATGGTGACTCTGCATTTGGGTGCACTTGTGCTCTCTTAAACCTGTCCATTTACAGGGAAAATACTTCCAGTACTCCATGTTGTACAGAAAATACAAAACCCAGAATTCTAAGGGTAAAATGCAAAAGGCAGATTAAAATAGCCTCAGTTTATTGGGGAACAATATGGTTTTTAAAGCCAGTGCTGCAGCACTGAAGGAAGCATTTCATGACTTATGGATGCAAGGGGTGCTGGGTGCAGGTGCCATTTTCACAGTGCTGCAGCTCTACCTCGAAGCATTAAGGAGTAGCACGTGTAATTTTATTTCTTTTAACTTCCAAAGACGTTTGGTGCCTGTTTAAACAGCGGCTCCTCCTGCACGGATAGGTGTCCATCCTTTATTTGGCAGTGTTATGGCCAGGGCTACTGTCTTGCCGATTCCTGTGAAAGTGCCACTCTCGCTCTTTTCACACCCTTGTCCTCACTGCCTGGAGGGCAAAGGATAGGAAAGCTGGTTCTGGGAGTTACCTTCTTCGCTATTCTGGATTTCCCCTCCATCCTCACCCAGTGTCAGCTTGTTCACCCTCTGGGCTCGGTGAGAGGGAAGTTGTTTGCCCATCAGATTACCCGACTCTCACAGGAATTTAATACACCCTCAGAAGTGGAGGAAAGCTGTACTCAAAGTGAACTCTAATCTAGGACTAGACCTGAGTATATAATTTGTCCCAGCCAAAAAGCAATCACTTCAAGGAGAAGCAAAATATAAAATTTGATGGATTTGAAATGAAAGCAGTTTATTCCAGAAGTGTCACACATAGCCCTGATTGAAGCAGCAAGGTTTGAGGGGGACCCTGGTTAAGTTTTAGGAGCTCATCATTAGTTCTGCGTCTGTCATGTTTTATGATGACTTACATAGTATTACAGAAATAATGGACCAAGCTCTCTGCTGATGTAAATCTTCATTGTTACTCCAACTCAGTAAAGTTCTGCTAGTCCCTTTGGAAATCTGGAGTTTTATAGCAGTTTTTATTGTTATACACAGTATTTTCCCTGCTTGCAGAGGCTTTGCAGTATGCATTTCAAGTAATATAGACAATGTTGATAAATCCATCTGAATGCAGAATCTTCTCTGCACATTAATAACATGAATTCAGTCTCACCAAAGGAGAAGTACCTAACCTTGCATTGCTAATGCAATTAAAACTACTGAAGAGATCTTGGTACAGTATTAGCTCTTAGAACTGCAATTCTTCCATCAAAATTGTAATATGATGTTTATGCTGCTACAGAAAATTCAGTTCTATTAATTCCCAAGTTGCATCCTTTCCATCTGAGAATGCCCATCAATTTGTCTTTATGATTTCTACTTCCTACTAATATCTATGTGCAGTGTCTTATGATCCAAGAAGTTGAACTGATCTGTTCATTTGCAAAATGACATTGGATTCACTGTTTCACAGTGACCTCTGTTTTACTTCTGTCTTTATATTTTCATCCTACTTCTTCCTACAGTTCGTTGATCTGAGCCAGGAATGTGGAGCTTGATTTTCCGGGCACTGTGCTTCTGAAATGTGAGGGGACAGAGACATTGTCAGAGTCACGCCTGACTGGGAGTAAAAGTAGAAAAAAGGAGTAACATTCACAAATTTGGCCTAAAGGGGAGACCTGAACATGTAATGGTGTGCTCTGCCAGCCTTTCTTCAAATAGATCACTCAGGTCTTAAATCCAAAGCCTGTGTGCCAGCAATCTTAGACAAAGAAATTGAAGAGCTTTGGGCTTGAAATCTGATTTAAATTTAAACCATAATTGATTTCTTTTCTCATTTTGATTTTTATGAACAGATGGACTATCTAGCAGTTGCCCTTGAGGAGTCTTTAAAAATGTAGTTCTGTGAACTGTTTCCCTGAAGATTGATACAGCTGCTATTTCTTCAGCTATCTCTGAATCATCCTCAATTACTATATGTCTTTATAAAATAATTATAGGTTTTATGCAGGAACTGAGGTTGGCTCTGTACTTTTCATAAAACACTTATGCAGAGCTGGTTAGCAAAATAGATGATTTAACCCAGGTTTTCAATTGTTTAGCTTTGAATTTTATTCTCTTATTCAATGTTTTGCTATTATGTAGAAGCTATATTTTCTTGAAACTGAAATGGAAAAGGTTTTGGCTGCTCTATCCATCTCTTTACACTTACTAATTTGTCTGTCAGAGTAAATCACACACAGAATGAACTTAGGAGAGTTATTAGTTCAGATGAAGCTATTCAGACTCAAACCAATAAATAAATTATAATCTTGCCCTGCAACATCTCTGCTTGTGCAAATGTCAGTCCACTCTTCCACCTTCCCTCTGCATGTATAATGGGCAAATACTTTGTAGAAAAAGATCAGTTTTAAATGCAAGATGAGAATGAACTGAATGAAAGTACTTGGCGTTAGCTCTGGATGATCATTAGTTCTGGGTGATGGAAGTTGGGGGGTAGATGTGAAAATGTCCTACAATGGTGCAAATTTCACAATTTCATCTGGTCCTTGCCACTCTGTACCTCCAGATACATCTTTGACAATGTCTCGGGCAATGACAGAGGGGAGGGCAGCAGGTGAAACCTCTGAGACAGTGAAATGTCCAGGCAAGACAGCTCCTCACACATTAAGGCTGGCAGGTCTCTCCCCTCAGGTGCCCTAGGACATTTGGGCTAGAAAACATTTTGTTAAGAAAATGTTTTGTTACCTCCGCACTTTCCATTTTTTGCTGCCCTTAAGGACATCTTTTACTCATGGCAGAGATTGGGCTAAAGTACCAATCTTTCTTCTGGAGAAATGTGAGGAATTTGGGAGCCATATAGCTTCCATGAGCCTTTATATAATGGTACAGTGGGGATTGTTCTTATTTTAAGGTGAGTTAGCAAAGTTATAGATTATCAGAAGTGTTGTCAGTAAAAGAGATTTTCAGCTCTGGGGAAGTTGTATCTCCATCTTTGTTTTCTGTATTATTTTGATGCACATAACCTGTAATTTACAGGCACTGCTAAGGAGGATTTCATGTGCTAATCTTTTGCCTGGAGGAATTTTCAGCGTGTATCTCACTGAAATGAAGAATGGAAGGCGTCTAATTTCTAGCTTGCTTTCAGTCCAGTATTCCTAGTGGCTGCTGCTGGAATTTTGCAGGGCTTCTTAGTGGAAGTTGCCACTTCCAACTGCATTTGTTCAGAAAAATCTTTGGATTCTGGTATTTCCAGTATCTTTAGTACCTCAAGACTGAGTGTTCAGTGGGCACATCAGTGATGCGGCCTTTTTAAAAACCTCACAGACTTTAACTTACTTAAATTATGATGGCTTACAAATTCATCTTAGCATAAGTGATTTAATTTATTTTCCATGTTTCTTTTCGTTAGTTTGTTTATTTATTTGTTTTGCACAGCTCCTCCTCCAGATAATGGCACTGCAAGGGCAGACAAACACATCTGGGGGCTGTCCTGCATCACACTCTGACTGCCTTGTGTGCTTATGCTGCAAATATTGCATAAGGAAAGAGAGACCTAAGGGTGAGGTGACTTGTTCAAAATCACATAATCAGGTCCTGGACTCATTCAGCTGAAATTCCATCTCGTGCTCCTGCAATTAAATTGCAGTTTGCTGCCTCTTTTGATGCTTTGCTTTGATGCCTGGAGTTCTCTTACTCTCCAGGGACTACAGGTGTTCATAACACTACCTTTGCTTGTGAATATTTTCTTTTAAATGAAGGGGAGATAGATTGCTTCAGAGATGCAGCTGATCACAAGATATGAAATGTAACTCAAGCACCTTTGGAAAGAAATGTGTGATGCTGAAAACCTGGCATTTTTCAAGATAAATATATTGAATCTCTTCTGCTCTTGAGATTGCAATTGAGACAGAGGCACATATCCCTCTGTACCTGCTTAGAATTCACTTCATGTCAGTGGGGAATGAAAATAAGTTATATTCAGTGACTCATTGATTGGTAGGTGTTAAAAGAGCCCAGACTTTCCATTTTAAGTTTGGTCAGAATGTGCCTGTGTCATGTAAGCAGGCAGGAGTACTCATGCCACTCAATATTTTTTACAGCTGCTATTCTGAAGAGTAAAGTACACTGATCTCAGCGTAGGGGATAAATGCACAGAGGCACCCTCTGTTTTACTGTCACCCTAGAATCTCACTGGTGGACAGTGAAGTTTTGTTAAGCAGGATGCCAATATGAAAGCCTAAAAACCTTCCAGTATTCTTTTTCTTATTTGTATAAGTCAAAGGTTTTATTTAGAGAAAAACTACATTTTCTGATTCTTCCAAATATTTGAACAATTTTCTCTAAGCATCCAGAGTTACTTGCAAATTATTAAAAATTGTATAAGGGAAAGATGGCACTTACTGAGCTTAGGAGAACATTGTATAA
Source organism: Daphoenositta chrysoptera (assembly GCA_013397915.1). Classification (NCBI taxonomy): domain Eukaryota; kingdom Metazoa; phylum Chordata; class Aves; order Passeriformes; genus Daphoenositta; species Daphoenositta chrysoptera. The sequence continues at coordinate 111,125 of VZRO01004075.1, read as the reverse complement.
TGCATCTTGAGGCTTGGGTTTTCCTCCTCTCAGAACCCCTGCCCTGATCATGTCAGGCTGACCGCAGGATATGTTTCCATGAATAATTCCACCAATTCCAATGGAAATTCTGGAAATGCCTATTTATTGCTAATTATTTCCTTACAAAACATAATTTTCATCTGAGTCTGCCCTAGAGTATCTTATTTCAATGTAATAACACATTTAGGTCAGTTGAAATGCCTGCACACTACGTGAGCAGCAAAGGGAAAGCCAGGAACTCTTCAAGTGGTTTTTGACAGCTGGGGCAAACAGCAGGGAAACACGTGGCACTCTGAGAGGCTGGGTACTTTCAGCAGAAGTTAGCACCAAAATACATTTTTTTTACAAACGGATTTGTTTTTGAAGACAATCTGAAGTAAAATCTGCTGTTCAGAAAAACATGCAGTATGTTTCCTTTCAAGTGTTGCTCATTTACCATATGACTGGCATGTGCTGTGCAACAAAATTCATTGCCATGAAGCAGTAAGAAGTTGGAAAATAAGAAAAAAAAGTATCAATACCCACCAGCTGCTTCTGTCTACTTCAGGTGCCACATCCATTGCATATTTAATCTGTGACATTTCTAATGGACTGACTTATTCCAAGATCCTATTACAGTATGCGGTATTTTTGGAGACTTTTCATTGTTGTAGGGTTGTTGTGGGTTTTTCCCCCCCTGGCCTGCTGATATATGGACCTTTTGTGTGTAGTTTTAGTCCATTAACTCCAACTCTGTCTTTTAGACCTGAGTTTCCTCTTCTCTGTGTTTACTTTTATACAATTTCCCCCTCTGTCTCATTCTCTCCTTTTCCATGACAATTTGCCTATTACACCTTCATGAACTTTTTCAATGTTCTCTGGATTGGCTGTGTTTTTTCTGTTTCTCCTTGATTTAACTTCCTGCACCAAGTCTTGCTGTTGCTTTGACATTTCTGTACTCAGGAAGGGTCGTCTTGTTAAGCTGAGTCTGGTAGAGAGTTAAATTGGAAAACATGCCAAGAGGCACAGAAGGGAATTTCTCTAGGACTGTGTGTCTGAACACATCTCTCTCATACTCGGGTACAATGCAGCACTGGCTGCAAACAGGCTGTTACATTACCACTCTCCTAATGTAAGGAAGGCAGCGTGGACAAGGATCAATAAATAGCAAATGTCAGAATGAGGAAACTGCTCAGCATTTCCTGAGGAAGAGGCAGCACTTTGGGCACAGTGGGTTCTCAAGGACACTGTTAAATTTGGACTCCATGAGAGGGAGCAGAATCACACAGCAGGTAGAGCAGGAAATATATATATATATCTCAGGTATAGCCTGTGCCATCCATTACGTACAACTGCTTCATTATGGCTGCTGGAGGTACAACATGTACATACATTATATGTATATAGAACACAGCTAAATATACTACTGTTTTCTGGGAAAGGGGCCATCAGTGGTTTTTGAACAGACTCTTAGTAAATGCAGGAAATCTGGTGGCTTTTATAATGCCTTCTTCCCCCCCAGCTCTTTCCAATTCCTTCTTGCTCCTCTTCCAGTCAAAGCATGCTGACCTTCAGAGGTTAACCGTGCTGCCCAGGGGCAGGTGGGACAGTGCTGCAGAGACAGAAAAATCCCTTCATGAAGACCTGAACTTCCATCTTTCCTGAAGAATCTTAATTCTTTAAATTCAAGAAAATGAGACAGAGCTGTGAAAGGAAGAAATGTAAACTGAGACACTCCCACATCGTTCATGTGGGAATGGGAATGATGGGTGGTACCAACAGGAAGGCAGTCACAGATTCTGACCCAAGTTTTCTCATGCTCTTTGCCTTTTTCCTCTCTCCAGCCCTCTCACCAAATCCAGCCTTGTGACTAAGCTTACATAATTATTATTTTTTTAAAAGTGAATACATCGTATCTTTTCCCAATTCAGATCATCTCCCTGGTTTCTTATTTTCCATAGCATGTACTGTGGAAGCACATTCACTGAAGGAGAGTTGCATTGTTCTCACAGTCTCCTTTTGATTTAGTCATAAATAATACATTCCGTGTGAAGCTGGGATCATCCCTGCTTTCAGGCAGGGATAATTTGTAACTTGCTGCACCTGAATGGGGGTTGAAGGGCATGGCTGCGATCATGTTACCGATGTTATGGCCCAGACTGGAATAAGTGTTTGGCACATGGATGAAACAGGCACGTGAACACAGCTGGAAGGATAGAAGGGAAAATGTGGTATCCATGCAAAGAAAGCGCGACAGGATTTGGCTTGGAAGAAGAACATGGAACTGTCACTGATAAGGAGATGTGAAGAAATCCCAAGGAGTCAAAGTAGCAATTCCTGAGTTGGATATTAAATAGAATATCCATAAATATCTACCTACAATAATTTCAGAGAAAGTGGATGTTGTCTGAAAAGGGTCTGGGAGGCCAAAAAAGAAGACTGGTTTATGCAAAGCAAAATAGAAAAAGATGTCCCACAGTCATCTTCTTGTATAATAATCTGCATAGGCTCAGATAATTTTGTATCCATGTGATTTTTATATGGTGTTTACTACAGAGATGTAAACTATTTGATTGATCTTTGTTTTTAATTCTTATCCCAAAATTACATAACAAATGTTGCTTTACGTTATGTTCTGCCATGGAGGAGAAGTCTCTTTGAAAAACTTAGTTTTTTAAAGTGGAAGTCTTACTCTAATGCATCAGCAGCCAAAAAAATCCTGCCCTGGCATTCTCCAGTGGGAGCTGCCCAGCAAAGAACTGGTAAACCTTGACAGCCACATTACCTGGTGAACAGCGAAATAAAGCATTTTATAACAACATGCTGAAACACAGAAAAAAAAGGGGCTCTTTAGACTGGACCACATTATTGAACACAGTGTCTCACATTTAGCTTATGTTGAGCTATTTGGCCACGGCTTCAGTCATCTATCGAGGTAAAGTGAAAAATTGTGTGCAGAAATCAATAACATTAACAGCGTTTGCAAACAGAAATTCTCAGCCAGCAGTTTAAGTTAATTTAGTGTATCTGTGAATTTGGAATTATTACCAGTTGCCTTAGATTGTAATTTAGGGAAACACTGAGTAAGCAAGGCTCTCATCTCGTCCTTGTGCTGGCAAATATGGAGGACTCGGAAAGCGCCTGGCACTCGCTACCCAGAATCTCATTTGTATGCGCTGCGGGTGGGTGTTTCGGGGAAGATCAACTGATCATTTCCCAGCTTATCCAGAGGCTTTCTCTACAGCTGCAGCCAAACCAAGTAATCTAGCTCTTGCCTCAGTTTATCACCTCTAACGCGAATGTGACATCTTATGGCATTACAAAGGTGATGTAAAGCAGTCATATTATGAATAGTGTCATGGATTGGCCAGAAGTGCAGATGATTGCAGTAAGCCAACTTAATAAGTCGCATAAATTCTGAAGGAAAATCAGGTGTTTCCATTGCAAGATCAAATGTATTTAGCCCATTCTACTGGAAAGAGTGCAGAAGAGCAATAATTTAAATACTTGTTCCTGTGCCTTTTGAAAAGTTTTACTAGCTAGATCATTTTAAAGAAAGCAAATGAAAATAATAACTTGATACCATTTAATCTTAAATATAATCTGTAGACTTTGAAGACTGTAGAATGTTTTCTGGCTATAAAAATACTCAGCTATTCTAAAGTTAGTTTCCAATTTTCCAGCTGCTTTGATTCCAAACAAAACCATTCAAATCTTTTTTCTTTGTACAGTGAACTCAACCTCATTTTAATTTGATTGCAGCTCTGTGCTAAAGTGTAATGGAACGTTAATTCTCTCAAAATCTGAGGCTTTTTTTTTTTTGTAAATAAACTGACTTCTTTGAGTAATCATGTTTGATGGAGGAAATCTAGAGGGTATAAAATGAGAAGGTCATTATTGTGAAGTTCCAAATGAACACCTATAGCAACACTTCTGGTTCTACTTACAAGTTCTGCTGGGAGCATTTCAATTTTCTGGCTCATTGTCAGGTGAAGTTAACAGCTTTTAAGGGCAGATAAGTCACATCTGAGTTTTGAACTATCTGTGAAATGGAAATATCCCTGAGATTAAGCAGGATTTTGTTAGGCTTTTTGTTTCACTCCCCCACAGCTATGAACATTTAAAACTAAACTCTCAATTGGGGTAGACAATCTTAGATGTATAATTTCAATGTTTGGGGTTTTTGTTTTTTTTTTTTTTTTTCAATAACTGGAAATAATTCCTATGCATACTTTCACAGAACAGTTATGAAGGATGAACTTAGCTTTAGATTAATCCTGGGGTTTTGCGGTTCTAAGTACAGTTGCTTCCTCACCATGCTGCAAAGGAAGGACTATTTAATATGAAGAAACCGTTTGAGATTTATCCTTTCAGCAGGATAAGACATGCTACCATTTGCTAACAGCTTGCAAGAATTTCGGCACAGCTCTCCCAGTCTGAGTTGGAAGAGCCTACTTTTGTCCTGGAAGGACACCTCAGGGTCCTCTACACTTGCCATGAGGACAAAGGGAGATGCAATATGTTCCCCTCTTGCTGTCTGAGTGTAAAATGATGAATCTTAGCTCAGAGAAACAAAATGAGTAACTGGGAAATACAGGAAATTTGATTTAGAGCTAAAGGCAACACCTTCTGACTGCAACACTGGTCAAACAGCAGGGCTGCCCAAAGAAGCTGCAGAGCCTCCGTTCTTTGAGATTATCAGAATTTCTGTACACAGCTCTGAGAAACCTCTAGGAGTTGGTGTGGCTCTAGGCAGAGGGGTTGGACAGAATGGTCTCCAGAAATGAGATTCTTCCATTGCCATCTATCCTGTGATTCCATGAAAACAAAACAAAAAAGCACTCAGAACTGAAAATGATCCTTGTATCTTAGAAGGCAAAACCAAACCAAAACTGACATATAATTTTCATGGACAGTAAACCTGCTGGTTTCCTATAAATTTAGACCTGTCTTACAGGCAAGGGACTCGTACATTTAGCAGGGGTATTTTTTGACAATATGTCTTTTTTATTTGGTATTATAACTGTTTTGATTGATATGTAAATAATGTAAATGGTTCAGGAAAGTCCAAAGAACATAAGTACTAGAGATGAGAGCAAAATTACAGTGAGAAATTTGGTATAATAATAAATTCCAAAGGGAAAAGAAAGCTTTTAAAGCAAAACTTACATGAAATAGTATGCTGAAATGGCATAGGATTATCCGATTTTGTATTTAAGCACTGTCATAGTAAAATTCATCCTTCATGAACAATCACTTTATGTATCAGGACATAGGAATCATGTTAGAGGGCAGTCAAACAGGGAGTCTGAAGGGAATATAGAACAGAATCCGCTTCTAGTGGCCCCACTGGATCTAGGTAATTGTTCAATGGGACAACAATTCCAAAGATGACAGGAGCTCTCACTCAAGTTTCAGTGATTTTATGTGCACCAGTCACATAGTTTGTTTTCACCTCAGTAACAGGTTTTATTACTTACACTGGGAAATAAGAACATTGGATATACCCAGTGCGAGATTTTGAGAGATGCTGAGTGAGTTACAGGATGTGGTACCAGACTGAATTAAAACTTCTTTAGAAGGTGTTGAAAACAGGCCACCATTGTTGAAAGCAGGCCACCCACACAAGGACAGTGATATATGAGATTTGATTTCTAGTGCTGGCAAAGGGAGCTTAACAGCTTTCACTCCTCAAAAGTTAGCATTTTCTCATACTTTCCTATTCTATAGGAATGTGTAGATGTAGGTGTCAGCTTGATATTAACTGTTAAAGAAACTGGGATTAGACAGGATCTCCTGGAGCTAGGCAAGTTCAAACTGAAGTGACTAAAGTGAAAAATTGCTCTAGGTGGCAAGGGAATTCTATTCTGTTATTGCAGAATAGATTTTATTTCAGGGTGTTACTGATAAGTATTTATACTTCACAGTCTCACAATAAAGAAGCAGGAATGTACTTATTGGAATGAGAATAGATGAAATACAATAAGGAAAGGTGAGCTTTTATGACGAGAAGGAGAGGATCAACCATGTAAAGGCTGCAATTAATCTTTCACGTATCAATCTGTTTCCTCCCCAGAGTTTCATCTCCAAATTGTTCACCTTTACCATAAAATTTTCTTGTTATATTTGAAATTGGAATACCAAAAATAATGGGTTTTTTTCTTACTAGGGAAACAAGATCTAACCTGGGCTTCTTTCTGTTTAAGGCACAATGACAGTGAACTTGACATAAGCCTCATCCAAAGACCACAACAATGAACAGAATTACCTCTGTCATGTCTTTGCTATTACTGAAGTGTTTATGGCCAAAACTACCACTCAGGGCTATGATTTTTCTCACTTTTTGAGAGCATTTTCTTATTTTTTGATTTGGGAAAATTTTAACACCCTTCCTATCACCCCTGCATTTTATTCTGAATTTGATTCATTGCATTTCAGAACTCACTGCTTGGGAAGAAGTCCACTGACCCTGACGAACATCAGCTCATTACACAAAACCTTCAGCTTTTGCATCTGGTCCTGGTTAGTTCCACAGTTTGATTTTCAAAATGGCAAACAAAATATCCTAGATATGCTCACAACTGATCTGAGCTTTATACAGAAAATCCATGAACATTTTTAGGGACTCCAGGTTTGTAAGGAGTACAGATAAATATTATTTGGCATGGTTTTACTTCATGCTTGATTCTAGATACATTGGAATGGAAAAATCTAAACACAACCACTCTGTAGCCATGCCAGCACAAACACATGCTTCCTTATTCCTTGTCAGTTTGAGCTTAAATTTAGAAAAGCTCAAGCCAATAAATTAAAGCTCAGAATCTTTACACATTTTTGCCAAATCTGTTCTGTTTGTGCCACTATAAGATTTAAAAGGCTAGATAGTACCGTTTCTGCACCATGCTTGAGCTGACCCAGAGGCAACAAACTGGCAGCTTTTGCCCTTTTAAGAGACCTAAAGAGTAAAGATTGTTTTAGTCTCTCAGATGTCTTTCGAAAGGTTTGGGAACTGTAAATTAGGATGTGTGTTACACCCCAGCATAAACCCTGGATGGGTTATGGAGTTCATTACTATACTTTCCCTTTCCTAAAATCAACCTTTTTCCAGGTCAGCTAAAAAGGCAAACAGGGCAGGAATTTAATTCAGTACATATCCTGAGCCTGCAGTAGTAGCTCTGAAGTGTAGGAAACCTAAGGCACACAACATGCAGGCCCTTCTGTCTGTAGCACACAAGCCCTGAACAGTGCCCTACTCAGCAATGCAGATGTAACAGTGGGCCTAGAAAGAGAAACAAAGGAATAAGATAGATAAAAGCAGCTCTATAAAAGACGATCGATGAACTTTTTCAAATCAGTATATACGTTTACTACTTTTATTTTTTTTTAATGAGCTAAACAATAAAAGAATTCATTTCCCCATCATGGGAAAATTAGACTTAAAAGTAATGAATCTGTACATTTAGGAAAGAGGTTACATCAGTTTATTTTACTGCTTTCTTAGGTTCTCCAGACTCCCTTTCAACAGTGCTTCTGCTTTGATGTCTTGCTCTCTACCCAGATTGCCAGAAGGCTTTCAGTTGCAAATGCAGGTGTTTTCAACTGTTAGATACAGTTGTGTTGTATTATTCATCACCTCAATATAAAAATGTATTAGTGGGGCACTTATTTTACACAGAGGACAAAACAGGGATAATTGGAAAGACAGCAGACTGCATGTAGACAAAGATGTTGCTTAGTGAGACATGTTTGGCAGTGGAGGAGACAGGTTTGCATCTGCATTGCTGCTGTTTCATGTATCAGTCCTTGAACTTTTAAAGCACTGTCTGTTTTTCTAACAGACTGCCTTGCCCATCAGGCTGGCATTGAAACTAATTAAAGGTGGCTTTTGAGAAGGACAGTTCTATTCACAGAGAGTACCTAGAAATCATCGTTGTACATCAGGGTTATTTGTTACATGCTGGTGCTTTTTCCTGGGTTTTGTTGTTTTAGTGCTTGGGGAAACCTGTATGTATGAAGCCAGGTCTTCCCTGAGCTGCTGAGAACTACTAGAGATGCCAGTGAATAGATCTGCACCTCAAGGGCACTCTTGAGGCTTGTTATACAGTAAAATGAATACCTCAGCCCTCCTTCTGACAAGGATTTCTCTGTGACACTTGCCCTGTCATTCAGAGATAGCTGTGTGTGCCACACAGACAAAGCAGAGGGACACCCACAGAGGGCTGGTGAGTTGTGACCCTGCTCAGAGTCAGAGATGTGCAGTAACCCTGCTCTTAACGCTGCCAGCTGCAGAGGGCTGGTATTCACCTTTCCACCCCACTCACCTGCTTCAGAAATGGAGGCAGAGCATTGCTGGTGAGAAAGAACCAAAGCTGGACAGTGAAACTGTATAAAACATATTTACCAAAGGTGGCAAAGGGATGAAGGAGAATCAGGGTGGGAGAGGATGAGGAAAACGGTTGGAGGCATAAGTAAGCCATTCAAAAGCAGATAAAATGTCAGAGAATTTTTTCCCCCTTCTTCCCATAAAATATTCCTGATCTTTCCTCTCCTCTGTCAGCTTTCCTTAGATGGACACTATGCTCTGTGCATACCCATCTTTCAGGGCACCCTGGTGAACACACACCGTTTTGAACACCCTCTATGCTTTGTATCTGTGAATACAAACATGGTCTTGGGCTGTTAAATGGCAGCAAAGCACTTCCATATTTTGTATCACTCAAAGTTCAGGGGCATCTTTTTGATGTGCGTGCATTTGCTTATCTACAAAACTTTACATTTATGGCTTTTTGAAAATAGATATTCTAATCATCAGTCTCGAGAATTTTGTCTCTGAAGACATGAAGTTCTTCTTTCATCTTTCATCTCTTCCACAGAAGCCTCAGTGCTTAAAAAGCAGGCAGCTTAGTACCAGGAGATGGGAATCTCTCCTCAGCCGCCTCCTCATGCTAATAACACTGCCAGGTGGTGCTGAAGCCCGTTGTTTTACAGCTCCACGTTGTGCCTGACTGGAATGGAAGGAGGACTGTTGAATCCAGTGCTTGATACTGGTCAAAAAAGCAGCAAAACATTTTATTGGTATAGATATGAGAGAATTCTTCCTTAAAAGCAGATCTCATTTGGACTTCTGGAAAAGGTTTAAATTATGGTTTCTGGATTTAAAACAAGATAGCTTCTGAAGAGTTCAAGACAGTGAGGAACATGATAACATTTCTGCTGCCTGCTAAGCATGCCATCCTCTGCTGACTGCTGGCTTCCTGGCCCCAGCCATCATCTTTGGTAGTGAATCCAACTATGGAGTTATGTTGCATGAAAAAGTATCTCCTTCAATCTGTTTCTAATTTGCTAAATTATAATAGTGTCCTTGCTTCTTATGCTATAAACCAAAATGAGGGTTCTTTTTCTACTCTACCATTTCTAGGCGCATACCTTGAAACTCCCCATCTCTATTTTCTTAGGTGAACAGTTTTTCTTTTTTTTTTTTTTCCCACTCTCTGCTCAGATGTGCATCTTTCCAGAGCCTAAATCATTAATATTTCCTTTTAATTCTGCAGTCCTCGTGATGGGATAACCTGTACCGTACCCTTCTTCCACATGAGTTCACACATCAGGCAGAAGACCCGTGTTGCAATTTGGGGATGGCTTGGCAGGTCAGAGCTTCACATCTTTGTCACTAAGGTGCCCCTCACTATCTTAGCCTTTCCAAGGTACAGTGAGTGCCACATTTAACTCTTTGGTTGTTAATTTCCCAATGCCTGTTTTGGGAGAAAAGGTGACTTCAGTTAACTCATAAGTTTTCTTTAAATATCTCCCCCATATGCAGTACAAATGTTACCTACAACAAAACTTGTGCGATACTAGGGGCCACACTGGCATTATTCAGAGCAAACAGAGATAATATTTTTCATTAATCCTCATCTTTCACAATTTTTTTTGCTCAGGTCACGTTTCTTCCATGAAGTCCGAAACAGTTTCTATAAGCTTATAATCTGACATGGGATTTACATGGTTTAAAAGGGCTTTACTTCTGCTGTGGCTGTAGAGCTGGAGCAGAGCTGGTCTTGTTGGGCTGAGAGGACGGTGGCCTGTAATACACCCTTGTAGCGAAAGGTGGGCTCCTCAGGGCGCCGTGCCTGTGCTCTGCTTCCAGCCAGCCTCAGCTTTCCACCATGGTTTTCCCAGGAGAGCTGCCGGCGTTCGCGGCCGTGCCAGGGCCAGCAGAGGCGGCTGCGGCCACCAGATCCCAAAAGCTCTCATCACCGCGAGGCATTAGTGTCCGCTGCTGGCAAACCGAAACCACGCATTTTCCCTTAAGGGCCGCGTTAAGCTCTTGCTAACAGCCCCCAGGCCGTGGTTCCTCGACCATTTTGGGTTGAGTTGCTGCAATCCAGACACTGTGGCGGTGGGCTGGGCTGCGAGGAGCCTGCGTGCAGGCTGCGCTCTCCTCGCACCTCGCCCCGGCCAGGCGCGGGCTGCCCGGCCA